>PVJI01012958.1:0-49560 GCA_004026765.1 Micronycteris hirsuta | reverse complement strand
GTAGCTCAGTGGATTGAGCGCAGGCTGGGAACCAGAGGGTCCCGGTTCGATTCCCAGTCGGGGCACATGCCTGGGTTGCAGGCCAGGTCCCCAGTGAGGGCCATGTGAGAGGCAACCATACATTGCTCTTTCTCCCTCCCTTCTCCTCTCTCTGAAGATAAATAAATAAAATCTTAAAAAAAAAAAAAAGAACCAATGAATGTATGAATAAGTGGAACAACAAATGAGTAGTTCTCTCTCTTTCCTTTCCTCTCTCTCAAATCAGTTTTATGATCGAAAATCTTAATGTATGACATGTAATATTATTGAAAAGATGCTAATTTGTGAAAAATGACGTTTTCCTGACATCTAGGGCTGGGCAGAGGTCGGGGTGGGGGTGGGGGGTCAGGTAACTGAGAGGCACTAGCGAGCACTAGGGCATGGCTCATACCAGATTTGGGGTGTCACTGCTGCTAAAGCCATCGGCCAGGCCACACTTACACTCCCAGTACCTCTGTTCCCGGATGCCCTCCCAGGCTCCTGCAATTCTCTTCCTCAAGTCCCAGTGTTCCCCAAGCCTGTCTTCCAGGTGATTAGGGGGAAATGTGGATGTCTTTCAGTGAAATCGTATCTATCTTGCCATGGGAGAGTCTGTTTTGTTTTGTTTTTTAAGTTTTGTGGAAAATTTTTAAAAATTATTATTTTAACAGCGGACAAGGGAGGGAGAAAGAGAGGGAGAGAAACATCAATGTATGGTTGCCTCCTGCGCACCCCCTATTAGGGGACCTGGCCTGCAACCCAGACATGTGCTCTGACTGGGAATTGAACCAACAACCCCTTGGTTTGAAGGCCAGCACTCAATCCACTGATCCACACCAGCCAGGGCTGTTTTCTTTTTCTTTTTTAACTATATTTTCTTCCCTTTGATAAAATGTAAACATGCCCATCGTTAAAAATATCCCAACTGGAAGAAAATGAAAAGTTAGGTCTTCCTTCTTTTCACCCCAGGTCTCTCTATTAGGGGCATTATGAATAGATTTGGTTTTGGTTTTGGATTTGGATTTGGATTTGGTTTGGGTTTTGGTTTTGGTCTCTTTCCAGAAACAGTCTATATACATTGCACACACATGCCTCATCCTACTTGACTTACGGGGGGCATTTATCCCAGCCCACCCTGTCCCTCTCTCCCTGTCTCCTACTAGACACACTTGTGTCCCTAGGCTGGGGCACAGCTCTCTCTTCTCCTACCTTACCCATTGCTTTTTGGAGGATCCTTTCCTGGTTCTAGTTTATCTCTCGATCTCTAAATATCAGATGACCCCAGGGCAATGACCTCTGCCCCTTTTCTACCTACGTCCACCCCCCAAGTGGCCCCTTCTCCAGCTTTGCATATCACCCTCTCCCCTGATCCCTGTGCTGGACATGTTCCCCTTGCTGTCCCAGACCCGCTCTCCATCCTTCTCCCAGCTCTGTGCCTGGGGACTAACCTGACCCATCAGGGACTCCCTTGCTCTCTAGCTTTTCGTGGGGTCTGACCACTGGCCCACAGAGACCTGCATTTGGAGCGAGGGAGGGAGAGAGGGAGGAGAGAGAGGTGAGGGTATATGTTCTCCCTGTAGGGTTGCCAAGGACTAGCTGCACTTCCCCTCCAGAGGCCTCGACTCCCATCAGTTGGCAACATCCAAACACGTACGTTAAAAAGAAAGCTCCTTCCTTGGATGAAAACACACAAGTTTGGATTGTCCTCTCCACTGAGCTCTCTCTGTTCCCCAGGTTCCAGCAACTCGCTCCTCTTACCCCTTTAGAACTACTGATTGCTACAGGCCCTGAGGTCCTCCTACTGTCCTCATGGTTTCTCTACACCCTTGCTACACTTCTGTAAAGAGTCCATTTATTAAACCCTTCTCAAATTTCTCAATCCAAGTGTACCAGCTGTTCCCCTCTGGGACCCTCCCTGCTACAAATTCCAAACAACTCTCGTATTTCTGTCACCTCTGAACCCCTGACCCATGGAAGCGGCTCAGACTGCAGACTCCTTACCCCATTCCCTAAAACCACTCCCTCCCAGTCTTCTCTGGCCTGGCAAATGACAACTCCATGCTTGGATGGGTTTGGCCAAAAAGTCTGTATGGATTTTTTTTTTCCTGTAAGATAAAAGACACGTTTTTCATTTTCACCAATAACTTTATTGATTTGGATATTTTGAGTTTGCCGACTCTCACCCATGTGGTATAACGTTGATTGTTCTCAATTAATGTCTCAATTTCATTGCTATCAACCTTAGCATCATCCAGTGAGAAATCTCCAGCAACTTCCCAAACCACTTTGGACACGTTTGATCAGTCACAGCACCTTCTCCGTACACTGCACAAAGCTTTTTTTTGCATTTCAGTTGCGTTTTTACCTTTCTTGAAATAATAAAGCATAACATGCCCAAAATGTTGCTTATTTTCTTCCATCTTGAATATTAAAATGGCTACACAAAAATTCCAATTTTGATCATTTTATTTTATTTATTTATTTTTTAAAGATTTTATTTATTTATTTTTAAAGAGAGAGGAAGGGAAAGAGAAAGAGAGGGAAACATCAATGTGTGGTTGCCTCTTGCGGGCCACCACTGGGGACCTGGCCCACAACCCAGGCATGTGCCCCGACTGGGAATCGAACCAGCGACCCTTTGGTTCACAGGCCCATGCTCAATCCACTGTGCCACACCAGCCGGGGCCCAATTTTGATAATTAAAAAAAAAATGCACACTGATATGACAGCTGTCACAACACAGTCTAACAAAATTGTTTCGAATGACGTTAAAGACAACTAAGCGCTACGAGAGCCATCGTACGGAAAAAACCACACAGACTTTACAGCCAACCCAATAGTGACACGGTCCCTCCCGACCCCTCGTTCTCTCACAGGCACATCTGTCCTATCAGCAAGTTCTGTCCGCTCAGACTGTCCAAATACACCTAGAAGCACCTCACACACGGCTCGACATCCTCTACCACCCCTGTCCAGCCCCTCTTGTGTCTCCCCTGGATCATTCCAACAGCCTCCTCCCTGGGCTCTGATTCCTAATGATGTCCCAATGTCTGGACATGGCCTTTTTTGCTCAAGACCCTTCATTGGCTTCCTGTCTCCCTGTGAAAGCCAGAGCCCCTCCAAGGGCCTCCACGGTCCCCTTCCCTCACCTTTGCAACCTGGCCACACTTCCTTCTACCTCTCTGCTCCTCGCCCCTTCTGCTTCCGCCTCACAAACCAAGTAAAACCCTACCTCAGGGCCTTGGCACTTTCTCTGCCTTCTGCCTGACAGACACCTGAAGTTCTCTGCCCTCATTGTCTGCTTAAATGTCAACTTGTCCAAAAGGCCTTCCCTGGCCATCCCATCTGAAACAGCACAACCTGCAGCATTTTCTGAACTCCTCGCTCTCATTCCCTTCACAGCTCTCACTTATCCACACTTCATGCGTTTTATTTGTTTACCCCGCCCCCTCCCAACCTGCACCAATCAGGGGCTTGCTTTGCTTTGTTCACTGATCAGCAGTGTCTGCAACGCGTCTTGTTCTTGACAGGGGCTCAATGTATACTTGTTAAATGAACATATATCTTTAAAACGTTACAATAGGGGAGTAGGGACAGAAGGTGGGGGGATACTCCCCATTGTGTTTACCTAACAACTATAGCTTGGACTTTTGGCCCATATACAGCCGCCTCGTTCTTTTCCACAAGGCGCAGTACCCCAGGGTGCAGAAGCAGCATGCACTTTATTTAATCAGTTCCCTGTGGATGGGTGTTAAAGTGACTTCCCATCGATGGTATTTCAAACAATGCTGCTGTGAACCGTCTGATGCATTTCTCTGTGTTCATGTTTGTCGTGCAATTGGTTGAGTCAAAGGGTATGTTCCTTTAGGATCTGGATCCTGTTGCCAACCTGTTGTCCAAACTGGAAGGCCCAGCCCATTTCCCCCCACCCCACCGCTCCCTCCTGTTTGCCCACCTGCTGCAACACCATGAGCTTGGTCAACACAGATAGGGGTATTGGTGTCTAATTAGCATTTCTATAGTATGGGAGGAGGGAAGCCTCTTTTCCTCCAGAACCTCTCCTGGTGTCAGAACTGCCCAGACCAGGCTGGAGATCGAACCTGGGACGCAGCCGAGCCAGGCCGTCCCGCCGACGGCACCCACAGCTCCCCTCTCTCCCTCGGTTTCTGAGCTTTCCTTCCTCCCCCACAAGCATCCGATTCCTGGAACCAGGCTCGGTGACCTCACACCAGTGACTTCACATCCGGGACCTTCTGGGAATTCTCAGCAGCACTTTTTCGTTAGAAACCTAACGGGGGAGGCCGGGGGCGTGGAAGGGGGGGGTAGGGCGAGAAGGAAAGGGGTGCGTCTGGAGGGAGGAGGGGCGGAGCTTTGGGGCCTGGAGACTGAAAGCCGCAGAGCCAGTTTCCTTCTCGCCATCCGAGACCGGTGGGGCTGGCAGGGGCGTGCGGCCCAGCGGCCGCCTGCGGACCCGAGGGCCCGCCCCCCGCGGCGGGCAGCCAGGCACACGCGCGCCCCACCCCCATCGTGCCTGTTTTGGGGCCAGGGGGTTATTCTCGAGGGCCCTCGAGCTGAGCCTCTGTCAGAGTGTTCTTTGAAGTTAGCTGGTTTCTAACGTGGCAGCTTTGGCAAAGGTGGGGAGCAGGTACCAAGATGGAGAAGAGGGGGGCTGCGCGGGGTGGGGGGCAGCGGTGTTGATTTGCAGATACTATCAGTATTGTAGGGGAGAGACACACAAAACCGAAAGGTTACAGCCGAGGTTACAACCGGATTTTCCGAGCTACAGAACTTCATCGGGCAGAGAGGTCAAAGGACACTCTGGATGGCTTTTGCTTCCTTGCAGAGGTTGCCTCCGGGCTAAGTCTTCAAGACCCTGTCTTCCAGAAACGACAGTGTGGACAATAGGAAGGGAGGGGAGGCCCGGCGGGGAGGGGAGGGGGCTTGAGGGGGAGGGGGCACAGCATAAGCAAACCCAGGGCTGCATTTTGACTTTTGTAGGCCCCTCTGCCCTCCATTAAATCAAACAAAAAACGACAACTTTAAAATGTATTTTACCTATTTGTGGTATAAAGAGGAATTGGTTGATGTTACATATTACAGCATTTTGTTTTCTACTTAAAAATTCTTCCAAAGCTCCATGCCTGCTGTGCCCAATCGGTAAACTGGCCCTGGGCAAAGCCAGGGTGGCACAGCACAGTCTGGAGAGAACATCAAAGCACCTAGAAGGTAGACGCTCCTGGGGGAGGCGGTAACTACAGGAAGCAGCTGCAGGGGAAGGGCTGTGGTGACCTAGGGGTGTGGGTTTCATTGTAGAGGCGGCGAGGGGCCCCTGCAGGGCTGGACTGGAGGACTGACAGTTTGGGGGTGGCCCTGGAAGTGGGGAGGACATTGGGATGGCTGTTGCCACAATATGACACCCCAAGTCTCAGGGTAAGAGTGGAGAGATTTGGGAGGCCAGAACAGATTGGTGTGAGGGGGTGGGGCAGGGATTAGCTGGGGCTTGCCCCTCATGCTCTGCGTGGAAAAAGAGGAAACAAGGAAAGAAGCTGGGTGTGCTTCAGGAGTTTTGGAAGATCAAGTGGAAGGTCTTTCACCAAAAGCACGTCAGGGAGAAGCTGTGTACCCTACAGACCTGTGGGCGGCTTCAGGGCCACCTCTTCCCCAGACCTCTACCATGGCTCCTAATAGGCACTGCAACTCCCCTTCCCCCGCTGCCCGAGGTACCTCTCCAAAGCTCCATTCCCATTGGGCCACTTTCAGGCTCCCCGTGGCCTGGAGGACGAAACCACAGTCCTCTCCTGGGCATTTCCAGAATTCAGAATGAGAAAAAAACAGACTGGGTTTTCAACACCCCTTCCAGAACCTCATTTGGCTACACATTTCTCAACCCCCAATAACTCCGTCCCACCCCCTTCCCCGTTCACTCCCCAACCAAAAAAGAAAACAAAACAAGACAAAAACCATACTTGACTTCTACCTTCCAGTGCAAACACTGGGCTTCCTCCGGAGCAGACCAGGCCAAAATCATGGGTTGGAGCCGGAAATGCACTTACAGGGAGAAGAACTGGCTCAAATGACTCTGAAAGACAAACTTTCATTCATTCACTCTAAAACATGGTTTGAGCACCGACTACG
Organism: Micronycteris hirsuta; assembly: GCA_004026765.1. Lineage (NCBI taxonomy): Eukaryota > Metazoa > Chordata > Mammalia > Chiroptera > Phyllostomidae > Micronycteris > Micronycteris hirsuta. The sequence goes on along the minus strand of PVJI01012958.1, from coordinate 43,407 downwards.
CACTTCTGCTCCGTTTCAGACACCGGAGATACAAACATAAACAAATGAGAGACGGTTTGCGTGGGGAAGATACTCCAGCGGGGGAAGGCTTGACTGTGGAGGTGGCACTTCCCAAAGACCATCGCATGTCTTGTAGAACTCTGCCTCTTCCTCATTGAAAGGTGGTGTCTGATACCCTTTCCAGGCAGACTGGCGACTCACTTAGAACCAACAGTGCAGCAGAAGTGATTTTGTGTGACGTCTGAGGCTAGGTCATAAAAAGCAATGTAGCTTCTGCCTTGTTAGCGGAGACACAAGCCTTTGGAACCTTGAGACAAAATGTAGGAAATCCAACTACCCCAAGACTGCCTTGTTTTGAGGTGGCCCAGGTCACACGGAGAGACCACGCGTGTGTGTTCTGGATGACATCCCAGCTGAAGTCCTATCAAACAGCCAGCATCCACTGACAGGGGAATGAGTGAATCTTCAGATGTTTCCAAATCCCAGTTGACCAATCACCTGCAGCCTTTGAGACTTCTTAGCTGTGGCCCCGCACACGTCGTGACCTAAAGACAAGCCATCCTCACTGTGTTCTCTCCAAGTTCCTGACTTACAGAATGCATGAGCATTCTAAAATGGTGGTTGTTTAAACCACTAAATTTGAGTAGTTTGCTAATGCAGAAATAGTATGTAGAACACAGTAAGCAAATACATGAGCAAGATAACTTTACATTGTGATGGGTCCTCAGGAAAACATAAAATAGCATGATAATTTGGAGAAAGGCCTGGTTCGTTGAGGGGATGAGGCAGGGGCGGTGGGGGGTGGCAAGGGGTGAGTTGCGGAGGGAGATAGGAGGTGGAGGCAGGGGAAGTATGGATCAGGAAAGTCCTTTCTGGAGGGACATTTGAGCTGGGATCTGAGTGAGAAGGAGCCCAGCCATTGAAGATCTGAGGGAAGAGACTTCCAGGAGGATGGCCCAGCACGTGCAAAGGCCCTGAGGCAGGAATAAGCTTGCCGTGTTCTGTGGAGGTCGAGGCGGCCAGTGTAACTAGGGAGCTGCGGCTGAGGAGGAGGCGGGTAACGGAGTTGGAGAGGAAGGCGAGTCATTCTGCTCTCCCAGGCGGATGAGAGGAGTAAGATTTCGGGCTGAGTGAGCTGGGAAGCCCGTGGGGGGCATTATACAGGAGTGACTTGGTCTGGGGTAAGCTCTGGATAAGAGCTTTAGCCTCTAGGCGGATGACAGTCTGCAAGGACGGGCAGACAGACTGTAAAGACCGAGAGGGCCAAGGAAGGACAGGCCACTTTGGAAGTCAGGGTAGTGGTCGGGGAAAGGGGGGATGGATGGTGGCCTGCGGTAGGATGATGGCAGTGACGATGGGGCTGGTGGACAAACTCGGGAGGGAGGAGGCGCCTGGCCGGCAGGTCAGCCCCGGGCGGAGACGCGCCGTGGGTGAGGACCGGAACCCGACATCCCCTTCTGGAGTCGCCGAGGCAGGCTCGGAGCCAGGGCGGGCCGGGACAGCGCGTACTGGCGTCCGGAGACGGCCGCGCGGAGCCTGCCCCTGGCTGCGCGCCTGCCTCGCGTTTCCCGGCAACGGCCATCGCCGCCCGAACATTCCGAACCCGGCGGCCTGGGTGACGTCATCGTCACCTTGGCGACGGAAGGGCGGGATCGCAGCCCCCAAGTAGCGGGTTCCGGGGGCGGGGCAGGGGCGGGGCCTGGGCGGGGTGTGCTCCAGCTTCCAGGCCCGCCCCTTCTCCGGCCGAGGCAGGTGTGGCAGCAGGTGTGCGGGGCATTGGGCGAGGCCTCACCCAGCGGCCCCTGCTCTCCTTGGTGCACGCTGCCGCCCACGTGCTCACCATCCATCCACACACCTTTCCCCCAACCCCCGCTTTCCCCTACGCCGCTGCCTCCAGCTATCAGGACTGGCTCCTGAGTCGTCTCAGGTCACCTCCGAAGAGATGCTTTCTCCCATCACCCAAGCTAAGTAACTGCCAGCCCTTTTCTTATGGACTGACATTTTTGTTTTCCTTCACAGTATCGCTCCCCTCTAAAATGTTCTTAACTGCTTATAATACATTGCTTCCCTTTTTAGAGCTAAGTTCCATGAGGTTAGTTAGGGGTAAATTCTGCCTTGTTCATCTCTATTCTTAGCTCCCTGAACGGAACCTGGCATGAAGTAGGTGCTCAATAAATGTTGGATGAATCTGTGAATACATTTCATTTCATTCATATGTGCATTCATTTATTCGACATTTACGCTGTGCCTTCCAGGCACTTGTGATAAGCACTAGAGGTACTGAGACGAACAAGACAGGGACTCCATCTAGCGGTGAGAAGAGATATTCCCGGGCCTGACTGGGCTACCTTCCCACTCCGGCAGGATTCTGATCAGATACCGCTCCAGAACGGTGTCCAAGACTCACCAGGAGGGCAGGCCAGAAGCAGAGGGTCAGCAGTTTGTGTGTGTGTGTGGGGGGCGGGGGGCGGTGAGAAGAGAAAGGGGAACAGGAGCATGGGCAGACCTTCCTGGGTCCCAGCCAAGATGGCAGAAGGGCTGGATTTTCCCAGCCCCCCAACACTGCTGTTGCCAGGAAAACGGGGTGCCTGGAGGTTGTGGCCTGGAGGTTTAGGTGGTTTTCTCCCACAGTGGGGACCCAGAAGCACAGTCAGACACACACAAAGGAGAGAGTAAAACTGGGGTTTATTCAGAAGTTTTTCTTCCCCTTCGGGTGCAAAGTGTGGGGCAGTGGGGGCAGGGAGGCAGTACCTTTGGCCTCTAAGGATGTTACTGATTGCCGACCTTGTCTGTGTGAACTTTGAGCTGCTAGGATGACCCTCTGATCCATGGAGATGGTGACAATGGGGCTCAGCCTTCAGCCCGAGCCCAAACAGAGTGGCCAATCCGGTGTCTAGTTGGCCCTGTTCTTTCCAGGAATTAAGGAGCAGATGGCTGAGAACATTTCGACTCATCATAAAAGCAGTGAAGACTGTGGGTGGCGGGCCACTCAAGGAGCTCCGTCTCGAGCAGTGGCATGCAGACTCAGGCATGTCAGCGTGCAGGCCGGTCCTGTGTGGACTGATCACACTCTGCACAAACAGCTGAGAGCCCCCGTCCGCCTCCTGTTCCCCAGGCCTCTCCTTGGGCTTTTCCGATCTTTCTTTCTCCCTTTGCAAGAACCGGGCCTATTGATGGAGCCCATGAAAGGGAAACCACCTATAAGCCCCCGAGGATGCCCTTTCTTCTTGGTCCTGGCCTCAAGTGTGCAGGAGTAGGCACCCACCTGTTCCCTGGAGGGAGGTGCCCCAAGGACAGGTGGGAGGTGGAGGGCTCACTGGGCTGCAGGCTGGGAGTGGCTGCAGGGCACTGGCACCCTCCCTATTTCCACCAGGCCCCCGCTGAGCTCGGTGGGGCTGCACAGGAACCGTCTTAACAAGGGTGAGGCTTGGAGCTCAAAGTGGGGACCTGGGCCTCCTGGTGGCCCTGCCTGCTCGGTGACGGTGGTGGAGGATGTGAGGACTGAGTTTCCGTACTGGTCCACCTCCTCATACTGCTCGGTCACAGTTCTCACAGCTCCATAGTGCTGGGAGCCACCAGGCGCCGCCTGTAGCTCCAAAACACTCTTCTGCCGCCTGCTGGGCACGGGGCTGGCCGAGACAGGGGCCGGCTTGGGCTGTCCAGAGCACTGGGTGGCCTCCTGTTTCCCGGCCTTGTCCCAAACACCTTTCTGGTAGAGCAGGGTCTGGCACCCATCCTGGGCCATGTTTGTGCTTTTCAATGAGACATCTGGGCTGCCCCTGGGGCTGGGAGCTTCTGGGACCTTCCTTGTGGCTGACTTAATGGAGATGAAGGTTGGAGAGGAGGGAGTATCTCTGCCAGAAGGCAAGACTAGAGGGAGACCTGAATCATCTCTCAGTGTCTCCAGCCTGCTGGGGGAAGGGGTGGTTGACACTGCTTGACCTCTGGCCTCTGTGTGATTTCTGACCTTGGCTTGACTCTGGACTTCATTATGGCATGTAAGCGCGGTTTGGCTCTTGACTACCGTTTGACTCCTGACCTCCTGGCCTGAGCAGTTGGGTCTGGCTCTGCTGCTGTCCATGACCCCGATTTTGTAGGCACTGTGGTCATTTGGGGGTCCTTCGGAATGGCCCCTAGTGTTAGCCTCAGGCTGGAGGTTAGACATGGAGCTGAGGGCCTTATGTACAGCTTCCTCAATGTCCAGCAGCCTGGCCAGGGTCTGTTCCTTCAGCCGTGCCACCTCGGTGCTGACCCTCGTCAGCTCCCCAAAGGCCTGCTCCACTGAGGCCTCAGGCTTACGGGGGGCAGCAGGAGCCGGAAGGGCCCCTTCTAGCCGGGGCATAGCCTCAAAGAGTCTCCGCAGTGCCCTCACGTCCACGCTGCTTGCGGCCTCCTTCTCCAGGGTTTGCACCTGGCTCAGGAGGCCCTGGAGCTCTTGCTGGCTGCCCTGCAGAATCTTAGGGCTCTCAGGGGCCGCTTGCTGGGAACCTTCCATTGGCTTCACTTCTGGGGTGCTGGGGCCCTGCTGTGGTGAAGTAGGGTCACTGCTGAGAGCTGAGAGCTTGGTGGGGTCAGGGCTCCGGGCATTGCTACCCACAGCCTGACTCTCGGTTGGCCTAGGGGCCATGGTGTTGGGGCCCTGTTGGGGGCTGGGCTGGCTCTGGCCGCTGGAACATCCAGTCAGAGGTACGTGTCCCTGGCCTGCAGTGGTGGAGACCTTGGCCGGCTGAGGCATGGCGGTATCTGTCTCGCCTTGTTTGTATTCTCTTTGGGAGGAGCTGAGAGATAGAGCTGAGTGCTTGGGCAGACTCCGAGGAGGGGGGATCTGGCTTAGGTGTGCAGGTTTGGGGGGCAGCTGGGGCTTCTTCCTTGGGGTCGTGGTAGGGTCCAGTTTTGGGGTCCTTGTCTGTGACTCCCCAGAGGTTCTGTGGCCAGCAGGGCTGCTGTGGGAGTGGAGAAGCGGGCCTTGCAGCGGCTCGGAGGCCTGCCGGGTGGAGTCCTCATCATGGTGGGCTTGGGCTGGGTAGTCAGGTCCTGTCACAGCAGCTGGGAGAGGAGGAGGAGGAGGAACAGAGGCATTACGGGAGTGCAGGCTGGCACCTGCAGCCTGAGGCCCAGCGGCCGGAGTGTGATGGGCTAGAGAGGCAGCCTTCAGGGTGGTCTCTGCAGTGTGGAGGCCGGCTGGGCCGACTCCTGGCATGGCTTTCTCTGGAGGCCCCGGGGCCCTCTGTGGGCAGCCCCCAGGCTCCTCCCGCCCTGGTCCAAGCCTCTGACCTGGGCATTCCTGGAGCGGGCTGGAAGCCTGGGCCGAGAGAGCCGTCTCCCCTGGGCGTTCCCTTTCAGAGGGCTGGACACCTCCGGGTAGGTCAAAGGTCCTCACAGGGTGAGCAGTGTAGATGCCATCCTGAACAGTCACCCACCCCCCAGGCAGCCCTCCGGGCAGTACTTTCAGTTCCCCACTGACCTTTCTGGGGGCTGCTGGGATCCTGGGGTCCCCTCCAGCCATAGGCCTGGTGTTGCTTTGAGCAGTCCCAGTGGCCGTGGCTGGGGCTTGCAGAAGACGGTCCTGGAAGGGCATAGAGGTGGCTCCATGGGCAAGGCCCTGCTGTTGCTTGTTCAGAACTTGGCACTGCAGGCTCTGGGCCTCTGCTGTGGCCATATGAAGACTCTGCATGGTGGCCTGGCGGGCTGGCACCCCGGGCCCTGGGGGTGTACTCGTGGCTCCTTGTGACTTTCCCAAAGCTTCCATCCCTTTCTGCCCAGTGTGGCTGTCTATTTGCTTCTCTTGGCCAGCCAGAGGGACTGCCTTTCCAGTGGTCTGTGGGGGGCAGGGGGTGGCTCCTGTGCCTCTCAAATGCCCCATCCCCATGCTGGGGTCCAGTGGGGGAACGTGAATGATGCTCTCAGTTGCAGGCAGCCTCTGGGCTCCCTCGCTGACTGGCACGGGGCTTGGGTCAGCCGGTGGCTCCCACCGCAGGCTCTGCAGGCCGCTCAGGTCTCCTTTGTCTATGCAGCTGGCCAGCAGCTGCACACTGCTCCTCTCGGGGGCCCTGCTGGCCAGCCAGGGCTGCAGGGAGTAGGCGGTCAGTGAGACCAGGCCCTGCTCTGTCTCCTGCATCACCAGCCCGGTCCTCGCCGCTGAGGTGCCCAAGCCACAAGCCAGCACCTGCTGGAACTCTAGGTCCAGATCTTCAACGTCCCTAGTGCCACCTGGAGCTGGAAACCTCAGTGGCTTCAGCCGGAGCTGGCCTGCTGGGTCCTCCTGAACCAGCAGCCCCTGCAGGTCCACGTCTGGCCGCTGCAGCACTTGGCGGACAATCCTGGGCAGCTCGCCAGACACCAGCTCCTCCTTCCGTATGTGGGGGCCCCCCAGCCCTGGGCCCGGGAGCACGTACTTGGCTAGGCAGAGCTGCCCTGGTCCTCGGGCCTCCATGAGGATGCCTCTGTGGTGGAGGATGCCCGGCGCGGCGTGGAGAGAGCGCAAGGTGGCCTCGGCTGCAGTCTCCTGCCTCTCCTGCACCCTGTCTGGTTGGCCCATGGGCTGCTCTTCCTGCAGGTCACCCCCTCGGATGCTCTCCGCTGCCAGAGAGCCCATGGGGCAATTCTCAAAGAGCCAGGTGAACTTGTTCACAGAGCCCGCAGGGATGGGCTCAGGGATTGGCCTTGACCCCTGGTCTTCCCTCTTGCCTGCCTCCAGGGCCTGGAAGACCTCCTTCTGACGAGACACCTGCCCCGAAGGAATCTCCACGCGGCTGCAGTATCGCACAGGCCCTCTTCCACAGGGACGGCCTGACGCCTGCAGGGGCTCAGTCTCAAAAACGTGTCTGTCTGTCTGTCTTTCACCAGCCTGGACCTGGCTAACCTGCAGGTGTTGCTCCCCGGAGCCTGCTGGCCCGTCCAGGGACGGGGGCACGAACATCCAGGTGCAGGACTGTGCCTCAGCCTTCGTTGTGAGGTCCGTGGCCTCTGACCCCTGCTTCTCTGCCAACTCGCTCATTGGGCACGTCTCGAACAGCCACCGTATGGTCCGCACGTCCCCCTTGGGGGGCGCCTCAGGCTGGGGGCCTGCTTGACCCCTTCCTTCTTCTTCCTCTCGTTCTTGTCGCTCCCGCTGGTGGATTACTTCCAGGGGCTGGGTCTCAAAGAGCCACCGGGCAGTGCCCACGTCTCCAGCCACCACTTCCTGCCGGGTGATGCCCCGCACCACGTCAACGGTCCTGGGATTTCGGCCCAGTTGGTCTAGGGGCTGTGTCTCAAACATCCACCTGTAGCCCTGCACGTCACCTCCGACTACTTGCTCTCTGCTGACAGAGGTCAGGGCATGGAGGTGGCCTTTGCCATCCTGCATGGCATACACTGGGGACCCTAGGTCCTGCCACTGCCATGCAGAACCTGTTCCTTCTACTTTGCTCACACTCCTGGGGGTGGAAGGCTCACCCTGCCCAATGCTGTCCAGGGGAAGGGTCTCAAAAAGGTTCTTGAAGGTCTTCACGTCCCCCTTCACCTCACCCTCTTGGGGGAAACGGGGAGACAGGGACAGTGTTGAGGAGCCATCAGCCTCCCGGGGACCCACCCACTGCAGGTGACCCACTTGGATCTTGTCTCTGGGAGTGTCCAGGGGCTTCATCTCAAATAGCCACAGGGTGGATCGGACATCGCCAGGGACCACTTCCTCTTTGGGCGGGGCCTCTGCCCCGGCCTCCTCTTCCCCCTTTAGAGTGTCCAATGCTCGGGTCTCAAACAGATGCCGCTGCTGCTGAACATCTGGACCAGGAGGGATAAGGTCTGGGGATGGCTGGAAGTCCTTCTCGTCTACCAGGATCTCCCGGATGGCATCCAGGGGCTGTGTCTCAAAGATCCAGCGAGTTGCGCTGACATCAGGCCGGGTCTCCTCCTCCAGGGAGATGCCCCGGATCACCCGCACCTGGCTGGGGTCCCGGTTGATGGCATCCAGAGGTTGGGTCTCAAAGAGCCAACGAGCTGTCCTCACCGCGTTGCTTTGGATCTCCTCCCGGCACGCGGCCTTGACCTCATGGATGGCGCCTTCTGCATCCTGGATGGCACACAGCGGCTCCGTTTGGAACAGCTTCACTGTCTTCTTCACATCACCCTTCAGCTCCTGGATCTCCGAGCGCAGCTCCAAGGGACTCTGCTCCTGGAGGGAGGGGCGGGAGCCCAGGCGGTCCAGCGGCCGAGTTTCAAAGAGCAGCCGGGTGCCCTGGACATCCCCGCTGGCTGCAGGCTCCCTCGCCGTAGCCTCCAGGGCCTCAGCCTGACCCGTCAGCTCATCCAGTGGCGTTGTCTCAAACAGCTGGCGGGCTGCACGAACGTCCCCTCCGGATGGCTGAGGTCTGACTGGCTCCTGGTCTGCGTCTTTGGCAAAAGAGCCTTCCTCAAACTTGCGGGAAGTGGCCTGGACATCACCGCTGGGCACGGGCTCCTTGGCAGCTGGCTTCTCGTGGTCCCCAATGGCATCTAGCCGCCAGTTCTCAAAGATCCAGCGCATGCACTGGACATCACCCTCAGTGGGCTCCTCGGAACCCAGGACCTCGGCCAGGTCTTCGGCCACGGCCTCAGCCAGGTTCTTGCGGAGCTCAGGGTGGATGTGCCTGTAGAGGCGGCGGAGCTCATTTGCCTGCCGCTGCTGGTGGAACTTGGAGAAGGATTCCTTGGGTGGTGGCAGTGGCAGGTCCTCCGGGGCTGGCGGTGGAGGGAGGGGCAGGTCCTCTGCAGTGGACATCGGGATGGTTGGCTTGGGGGCCACCTGCATCTGGGCGTTGGACATCCTTCTGAAGAGAAGGGCAGGGATGAGGATGGTCAGGGAGCCTTCAGTGGGAGGGGCTGGTTGCTGGGAGAAATGGCAGGGAGCAGGGTACAGGGGCAGAGTAGGGCCGTGGTGACATGCCCTCTCCAGACAGACTTCATGTGGGTCTCACTCTGCCACCTGCATGCTTGGTGTGACTAATCTTAAACTTGGGGCATATGGAACCATCCACCAAGGTGAGTCCCGGCTTCCCCAGAATCACCTGAGCAAGCCGGCTCTCCTGTCCAGGAAGCTGTCCTTCAGCCCCACAAGGGATTCTCAAACCTCCAGGGGGCATACTGGATGTGCCCCATCCTCACCTTTATTTACCAAACTCAGCTTTCCCTGGCGGAGTCCCAGGTGAGTGGCCCGAGGGATTCCTGACTTTTATGGGGTCTCAGGCAGGGAGAGGCAGGTCTCTAGATTGGTGACTTGTTTCCCACTGAGAAGAAATTCCCATTCATCACACTAGATGGCGCACTTGCTGCTTTCATTGGGCTGCTTGCCCAACCTGGCTACCTAGGCTCTCAACTCACTCCCCAACCTTGCCCAGGCCCACAGCCCACGCTTCAGCAGAAGCAGAAGCTCACCAGTATCTCATGGTTAGCAGAGCCAGATCCTGAATCCCAGGCAGGGGTCTGTGATATACCCCAAGACCCAGAGGTCTGAGCTAGGGGGATCTTAAGGTTCTTGTAGCCCTACCACTCATAATTAAAGATGAGGAAACTGAGGCCCAGCAGGGGTCAGATTGGGATGAATGAGTGACAGGCAGTGCTGGTCTGGGGCTCCGAGACCCTGTTTGGGACCTGGCTCCCAAGAAATGAGAGGGCAGGGGGTGTGAAACTTTCTTAACAGTTCCCCAGCAGGCACCCCTAGGAGAGGGAGGGGGGCCCTCTGCAGAGACAGCCTGGCCCCTTGCTCATGGACATTTGGTCCCAGTTGTATGCAAAGGGCCAAATCTGGCTCCATGGTCCCCTCCTTTCTCCGTCTTCCTATCAGTCAGTCCCCACCAAGGCATTGCCTACCCCCCAGCCCACCCCTGCCCCCCTCCATGGTCTCCCACCTCTCAAGCCCTTCTCTGGTCTCTATATCTTATCTGCCTTGTGACAGGTGTACTAACAGTCCCCAGAAGCCAGGAGGGAAAGAATGAGAAGCATGTGCCCCCACCCACTGCCCCTGACCCACTCTCTGCTCCACATTGGGTGCTAAATATAGCCCAGGTCCTGGCCTCAGCGTGGCAGCCCTGGGCTCCGAGGGAGGCTCAGGCTTCACCAGTGGGACCCTGGGAGACTTGGCCCATCTCATCTCCTCCTCTTCCTCCCTGGGACCCCTGACCCTGCCTCTGCCTCCTGAGCTGTGGCAGGCCCCTGGCCTGCAGGGTGACCGGTACTGGGGCCTGGAACCCTTAAGTGGTCACAAGGGCGTGGGGCTGAGGGGAGGTGCAGGGACAGGCAGCAGGTGGGGGTAGGGCTTCCTCCTGCTCGCCCCACCCCCACCCCAGCTTGTCCACCAAAGCCATCAGAACCCCGAGGAGTATGAACTCGGAAACCTGCCACTGAGCCTCACCACACACTGGGGGTTTCCTTTAGCCCCTGAGTTCTAACGAGGACTCCTGACCAAGGCAAGCCATGTCTGTCCCCACCTCCTCCCTGCTGTGTCACCACCAGTGTGGCCCGCACAGATGGCATGAACTCCACCCCTCCACTCCCTCCCCCACAGGAATCTCCAGAATCCCTGCTGTGGTCACATACTGTTAGAATCATGGAGTCCAGGTGTGTCAGACCTAAGGACCCTCAGAGGTCACTGTTCCGATGGGGAAACTGAGGCCCAAAGAGGGGAAAGGAGCTGTCCCAGGAGGCTCCACAAAGCAGCAGCAAGGCCTGAAGCAGGTTTCCCAACTATTGGCCCTTCCGTGCCTGCCCCTGCCTGACCTGAGACTCCTGGAGCTTAAGTTTCTAGAAGTCAGGGATGGGGCTGGGGGCAGGCAGAATCAGAACTGGGACCAGACTTAAGTGTCCCAGAACTTGGCTGCCTAGGGCTGGCTGACCCTCAGGGTGACCCCACCTCTCTGCCCAGCCCTACCTTCCTGGGCCCGGGCCCTGTACGGTCTCTACTTCTGGTCAGATGTAGGTCTTGTCTGCCCACCTGGTGCCCCCCAGACCTGCCCCTGGGCGTTCCCCACTGGGCAGGATGAGGGCTCAAGGCAGCCCTGAGGACATCCCTTGGCCAGACGTGTGAGGATTTTCACCCACAGGCACGGAGTCTGTCCTAACAATGCTGAGTTGGACCTGCTGCCCACCCTCCACCCCCATGTCCTCCCAGCTCTCTTCCCTCCCTCTCCTCCAGACACTGGGCCTTCCTGGGAGGAAGCCCTGAGGCCTGGGGAGCTCCATACCTGTATTTTAAGCATTGCAACTCCGGGCCACCTCCTCCTGGATGCCTTTCTGGATTTTTTTAAGATCAGCAAGAGCTTTCCCCTGCTTTGGCCTCAGTCTGAGAGCTCCCACGGGGCCCTCGCTAAATCTCCCGTAACTTCCTTGTGGAGTCTTTACCCCGGAGGCCCCTCCACTCACCTGTGTGGCCTCTCAACCTCTTTCTTGCCCCGCTAATGTGTGCTGTCCTGACAGCCATTGGCTCATTACCAAGGGTAATACCAAGGGCAGGGTACTCACCTGATGCCCTGCTTGGCTGGTGTGATGCTTGGGGTCTGTGGCAGGTGCGGCTAAGGGTCTGTCGCTCCTCTTGGGCTCCTTGCTCAGGGTGGGATCTACTCTCTGGTTCCGTGTGATGCCCTCTCACTGCCCTGGCTCTGGGTCTCTGTCCCCTGCCAGCCCCAGCAGCTGCCTTTATCTTGCTGGCCAGGGGGTGGGCCAGGGTGGGGGTGGGCAGGAGAGGCTAAGTTCAGAGTATGAAGTGGTGTGGTTATTTTTAGTGCTTGTGGAAGTCACTCTTCCATCCTGAGGAATCAGTTACATGTCCTTTCTGCTGGGGAGGGGAGGAGGAGCAAGGGGAAAGCTTCATTCATCTGAGTCTGATCTGAGGACGGGGCTCTGTGACTCAGCCGTGGTGTGGGGCACTGGTGTCCCAGACTATTTTGAGGATGTGAATAAGGAGGGGCATCTGACACCTGAACGGCCCTGCCCCCCAATTCTGGGAGCTCCCCACCCCCCACCTACTGTGGACTCATGAGTGTGTGTCCATTGTGCCTGGAGACTGGAGCCCCCCCATCCACCGTCCCTGCAAGCAGGCGGGGGTGGGGGCAGAGGGGGGACCCTTCCCTCTGACCTAAGGCCCAGTTCCCTCCCCAACCCGCTCTGCGCTAAAAATCCTGCCCCCGCCTCCATTCCCCCTCACGCCCGCAGCTCAGGCTACATATCTGAATTTGCGGGCCTTAACTCTCCACTGGGTCTCTGATTCAGCAAAGGTTCCCACAGGATGGCTCTGCGGTTTTCATGGCAGATTCTCAGGTCCTTGTTTACTTTTGGGCTCTTCCCTCTGACTCAGGGCCCAAATTTTCTGGGAATGGAGAGGAGGGGAGGGGTGGGGTGGCAGGCGGGGAGCTGACTGGGGGGTTATTTCTGACCCCGGAGTCATCAGCTTCCAGTCCCAGAAGGAAGGGGTGAGGGTGGGTCACACCTGCCCCTCCTTTGCTGCCCAAAGCCTGAGGGCCTTAGCCACCAGGAAGGGGCCAGTGTGGTGAGGGGTGTCAGGGGCCACCCAGAACACACGTGGAGGGGGCATGTTGCCCAGGCTGCTTGTCTAAGGCTGTGCAGGTGCCTTCTGTCACCGGGCAGAACAGGGCTCACCTTCTGACACCCCCAGTGCCCTCTGGTGCCAGGGAGTGACAACAGGCACTGCTCACTTTTCCCCCTGGGTCCGCCTCAGCCTTGCAGCGCTGGCCTGTGCTGGGGGGAGGGGCATCCGGGAACTGCGCTCCCTGGTCTCCTACCCTTTCCCGTTTCCCCTGCCTTTTCCCGCCTTCCTGCCTCTCCCCAGGCTCCTGGCTCTGCCCAGCAAGGTCAGGGAAACATAACCGCCTTTCGGGCCAGGAGGGGAGGAGCCTTCGGTGCCTCTGCCCAGGGATGCCCGTGCCTGCCTGCTCTGGTTTTGAGAATTGAATAAATCAAGACATGAAAAGGTTTTATGAGCATGCTTATTAGCACGTAGGCTATGGAAGTGCCCACTATTATTACATACGTAACAAACGGAAGTGGGTACGTGAAATATCAGGGGCCACTGTAAAGTACATGATTGTCTAACTGATTGCTGCACATCTGAAACTAATACAGATTGATATTGAATATAAACTGTCATTGAAAAATAATTAAAAAACAGAAAACACCAGGTGGAGTCCACTTTGGTACTCACCTCCAGTGTGATTGCTCATAGTAACAATTCCCCAGGCCTTGATACTAATAAAGAAGCTTTTCCTGACAGCCAGGTGTGTTTTTATATAATGCAGCTCTGCTGTCTAATACAGCCCTCACTAGCCACATGTGACTATTTAAATATATTAAAATAAAATAAAGTTTAAAATTCAGCTCCTCCATCCCACTAGCCCCATGTGAGTGCTCCATGGTGACCTGTACCTAGAATTATCGAACTGGACGGTGCACAGTGTTTCCATCCTGGTGGAAAGTTCTATTGGGTAGTGCTGTTAGAGACGCTAAAAATCTCAGAACGGATGGTATTTCCCTTTTCGCCTTGGCTGTTAGGAAGCTCTGAGCTAAATGTTTAGTCTTCTAGCAAGTAGACTTTGTGGCTGGTGGCCTGTGTAATGAGGGTGACCAACTGTCCCTGTTGCCCATCTCTGAGGGGTTTCCCAGAACAAGGGACTTTCAGTGTTAGAACTGGGGAAGTCCTAAGAAAACCGGGAGGGGTCGGTCTCCCCATGCGTGATGATCATCATCAAGGTGTCGGGGAAACAAGGCCGGTAGGGCCGTAAGCTGGGCACTACTTATTGGAGTCTCACCTGTATCCCTGCAAGCGCCATTAAATTACTGAGGGAATGAGACTAGGAATGAATAAGTACCTGAGGCTCAGTGGTTGTGCTGATCACACAACAGAGTGGACTTGGGCGAGGGTTGGAGAGGGAAGGGTGTTGTTTTCCAGAGATCACGGTCCCTCCTCCTGGCCTGCTTGTCAGTCCTGGGGGATCTTCCCTGCAAGCCCTTCGTCCCAAGTGGCGCCCCACCAAAGTTGGGGATTGTGCAGAAATTCATGCCTAAATCTCCTTGGTGAACTGGCCCTTGAGGGTGGAGCTCAAAGGAAGTAGTTGGCAGCAGACTCACCTGGAGTTTTAGGAATGGCTGGGTCCAGGAATGATTAAGAACCAACTACCTGAGCTTGAATCTTAACCTGTGAGACAGACTAGCTTGTGAGCTTGGCAAGTTACTTACCCTCTCTGTTTCTCAGTTTCCTCATCTGTAACAGGGAAATGATAATTATGCATACCTCAAAGGGTTGCTATGAAGAACATACATTTATTACCCACACATACACCACTTAGAACAGTGCCTGCCACACTAAATGAGTGAAGTCAGTAAGTCTTTCCCTGGATACTGGCCATCCCCAGGTCTCCAGGTCCCAGATCTCAGTGTGTCCTCTGGGTCCGAAGATGAGTGCCCTTCAGGGAACTGGCTGGCGGTCCTGGCTTCCCTCCAGGCCGGAAGCAGACACCGGTGCCAAGGGACAGCTCTGGGCACAGTGGGCTGGGTCTCTTCCAGGTCTGCTCAGCCTCTGGAGAAAAATCATCTGAACCCAGAGAAGGGATTTTCTGCTCTGAGTCAGCTCAGAGGGCGGACAGTTGTGCGGGGAGTGTTGTGACTATTGCCTGAGAGGCAGTGGAGCGTGGTGTCTGGGGGTGTCACTTCTGGTGTCACACTGCCCCAGTGGAACCACTGGCCAGGCTTCCTAGTTACCGTATTTTCTTGTGTATGGTGCGCACCCACATTTTTGGCCCAAACTTTCAGGAAAAATTGTTTTTGTTTTAGTGCTTTAATTCAATTCTTTATTTATTTATATTTCAATACTTGATTTTGTATTATAAAGGAATCTTAGTATTAAGTTTTGAACATATGGTGGGACAAGACATTTTATGTAACAATTACAAAACACGAGAACAGATACAAGGTATTCAGGTACTACCCATGGACAATGCACATCCTTATTTTTCCCTAAAAAATTCAGGCAACAAAGTGCACATTATACACGGCAAAATACGGTGTATGACCTCTGAGAGTCCTTCAGCTCTCTGTCCCCCAGTGTCTAAATGTGGGATATTCCAGGAGCAGAACTGAGACGAAGATGAACATTTGGATGGGGGTGATTTATCTGGGAGGGGAGAAGCATGGTGAAGGGGAGGAGAAGTGAGATGGGGGAGTGAGGGAAGTAGATCAGTTCTGTGGGCAGCTGGGGCTTCATCCCACAGGGGATCCTCTGGGAGCTTCCTTCACTCACCTGCAGTGAGGAGGCTGGGGCCCTTCTCCACCAGTCCTCACCCCCATTGGTTGAGGGCCTGTTCCCTGGAAGGCTAACCTCCCCATACTTCCGGCTGCCCCTCGGGCAGAGGGAGGCAAGTGTTTTAGATGCAGGGAAGCTGTGGGCCTCACAGGGACTGCCCATTCAAGCTGCAGGGGGGCCCTGGGAAGGGGTGAGGAGGTAGGGGGGCACTGGTGGCATTTGCTACACTAGAGTCTCCCATCTGTGAGATGATGATAAGCCTGTATTGTGTGGTTGCTTTGAAGATTTAGACATGTGCTTTCCAGGTGTTCTTAAAATGAGATGATGTAGGTGGGCCCTTGAACATTGGAGTTTCTTCCAGCTGGTGGCAGAAGAGGACATCAGGGGAGCTGAAGCAGAAGGGGGATTTGATGCACTGTCCCTGATGAGGAATGTGGGTGCCTTAAGCCACGGAGAGAGGCCCTTGGCTGGCAGCGAGTGAGGAAATGGGGACCTCAGTCTTACAACTTGGGGAGCTGAACTCTTCCGCCAACCTGAATGACCGTGAGTTTCCAGGTGAGGACTCAGCCTAGTTCCCGCCTTCTGAAACCCCGAGCAGGGCACCCAGCCCTGCCAGCTGGATTTCTGACCTTGAAAACGGTGGGCTAATCCCTGGGTGTCGTTTAGGTCACTCAGTTTGTGGTGTTTTGCTACACCGGCAATAGAGAACTAACACAGAATGGACTCCGGGGCTGTCGAGGGAGGGCCGGAGGCTGTGTCAGTCCACTTGACATGGTCACGCAGTCAGCCCAGAGCTTGGCCTAAGTGTTTTCTACCAAGTGACCAACATGGGGGCGCTAGGCAGCTAGGCTCAGTACCCCCAGGTCACCCCCAGAGAGCCACAGAACGTCTCAGAATCAAGAAAACCTAGGTAGCAATAGTCCAGGCAGGAAGCACGCACGGTCCTTCATTCCTGCCATCTCACACTTGGGGAAACTGAGGCGTGCAGCAGAGCCCCGATGCTGTGGAGCAGTGAAAGGAGCTGGTTTCAGAGGGTCCTCCTTTGGGACCCTGGTTCCACCACCTCCCAGCTCTACAACCTTGGACCAGTTGGGTCAGCTCTCCGAACCTCAGTTTCCCTGTCTGTACAATGGGGATGGATGCTGTGGCCATGAACAGAGGCGGGAAGGATATTCTGGGCAGCGGGAAGAGCGTGGGGACAGGCGCACAGGTGGCGATGGTGGGACTTGAGTGCAAGGTGCACGGGCTGGGGGTGGAGAGCCAGCTTGAGTGGTGGGCGGGGGCCACGTTGTGAATGCAGCCAGGCAAGGAGTTTGGGCCCCACCCTGAAGGATTTGGGTCCAGAGCAAGTGGAGTCACAGCAGCACAGGCTCTGAATGATGAGGCTTTTGGGGGTGGCAGAGAGGAGGGGAAGAGGGGCTGGGTCTAAGGGAAGCTCAGGAGCAGAAGAGATGAAGCCTCCAAGACGCCTGAGTGTCTGGGGCACGGTCTGAGATAGCAACAGAGAACTACACAGGGACTTGCATGTAAGGAGGGTGAGCACGGAGGGTGAAGCCAGCTGTCTGGGGAGGGTGGGGGGCGACATGCTGCTGCTCCCTGAGCCGGTGATGGGAGCCAGGGAAAGGACAGGGTGGTTGGCGGAGGGTAGAGATAAGCATGAGGTGCCAGGGTCTCCCAGGTAGAGCCGGCCTTCAGGACGGTCAGATCCGGAGCCAGGAGAGAAGTCTGGGCTGGTGACAGAGACCCTGGGGGCCCATTTGTGTGCCGATGGGAATCAGGCTCAGAGGGGGGGCGATTTCCCGGGGGACTGTGAAGCAGGCTCAGGGACAGACCTGAGGGAGGCAGGAGGAAAACCAGGGCGGAGTTAGTCACGGGAGATGCTGGGGAAGGGCATGCTGTGAAGAAGGAAGAGAGCGACAGTGTCCAGGGCTGCACGGCGGGAGGGCGACAAGGAGTGGGAGGGGCTGCGCGTTCAGCAAGGGTGCCCTGGAGGACTTGGCCCGAAGCAGCCCCAGGGAGGGCGAGGAAGCAAAGCCAGCCGGTAGATGGCTGCCGAGGGCTTGGGCTGAGCGTGCGGGGACACCAGGGAAGGAAATGCTGGAAATCCCTCCTCTGGTCCTCGCAGCCCTCGTGGTCAGATGGGAGTCGATACAGGAGTCAGGACTGTTGTTAAAAACCAAATCAATCGTTCACCAGGAAAGCGCCCGGTGAACGGACAGCAGCGGCAGGCAGGTGCACAGTTCCCAAGGCAGGCCGGAAACGGTGTTGGAAATGTCCGGCAATGCCCCCAGTGCCCAGAAGGTGGCAGCACCTCCTCAAGTGACACTTCATCTCCGTGGTTCAAGCACATTTCATCGTTTCAAATGTGTCATCTAAAAGAATTCTTTGCACAGCTGCTATGGATTGGGTTCTGGGCTAAACACTGAAGATTATATATTCTCATGGAGACTACCTTTTGGTTAAAGAAGCAGATAACATAAATAAGTGAATTATCCTCATAACTGTCAATAAACCCTCTAAACTCCAAAGCTTTATGCTCTCCAAGGTGCAGGGAACCTTTCTAGAATGTGTGACCTGTGTCCCTCATCCTTGAACAAAGGTACTGAACTGGGTTCCAGTTCTGGGTCCACCATTAAGTGCTGTCTCTGCTCATTCACGGAACAGACTGGACATATTTTCCAAAGACAGCCGTCCCATATGCACTCCTTATAATGTGACTTTGACACTCCTCCACTCGAGAGAAAGGAGTCTGCCTGTCATCCCCTTGAATCCAGGCCGGCCGAATTGTGACCACAGTGCAGGACACTTTATGACTTCTGAGACTGGGTCATAAAAGGCAGTGTAGCTTCCACCTGATTCTTTAGGGATGCAGGAACCCGGTGACCATGCTGTGAGGCAGCCCACGCAGCCTGTGGAGAGAGTAGGGGCTGTTCCTGCTTGCAAAATGAGGGGCAAAATAAGCGATGATTATTGTTTTAAGCCACTTAGATTTCAAGGTGGTTTGGCATGCAGCACTAGACAGGCGGTATCTATGAGGGCCTACTCTCTGCTGGGCTCTTTGCTCGGAGCCGGGGGTGGAGAGCAAGCTGGACAGGCTCCCTCTGTGCTATCGGGACCTTACTGTCCAGCTGGGGAAACAGGCTGTGTCCCAGCACAATAACTCACTGGCTAGTCTAACCGTGAAGTTGTGACAAGGTTGCTTGGCTCCAGGTCCTTCACCTTGTACCTTATTAACTGCAAATGCCGTTAATGACGCACAGGAAGCTGGGAGCGGCCTGGGGGCAGCCCCGGGGAGCATAGGCCTGTGGGCGTCCCCTTGTGTGCCGTCTCCAGAGCTCTGCCCTTGCCCAGGCCACCACTTCTTGCCCCTCACCATTACATCAGCACCCCAGCTCTCCCTCGAGTGTCTGTTCTTGGTGCCTTTCGTCCCCACCCCCAACATCACCAAGCCGCAGGCAGGTCTCTCTAAATGCCAGTCTGTTCGTGCTGCTCCTGTGCTTAACCCACCCCAAAGCTCCCCACACTCCTGAGAGAAGACCCAAATCTTTGCCAGGGTTCACAAAGCTCCAAGCAATGGGTCTGCAACCCTGCCTCACAGCACTCTCTCCTTCCCCCCTTTCCTGTCCCCAGAATGCACAAAGCTGTCTCCCACTCCAGGGTCTTAGTACTTGCTGTCCCCTCTGATGAGCTGCTGGGGCCATTCCAGCCGCCTCCCCTCCCCTTCGTCCCCCTGACATTTGCAGACAGACAAGAGCATTTGCGGCCCCTCTTCTCTTCCTGCCCCTGTGCTGTCCTGCACCACGAGGGCGCTGTGTATAGGAGAGGACACCCCAGACTGCAGGCCCACATGGGCCCATAATCTCGCTCTCCTCTGCCATCCCCTCTAGAGGTGTGGGCCCTGGCAGAGTGGTCTGCCCCCTTGTGGATAGACCTCAGAAGGAGGCCCACACGGGCCCAGCAAGTGAGCCGGGAGCTTTGAGCAGAGA
This sequence comes from Micronycteris hirsuta, assembly GCA_004026765.1. Classification (NCBI taxonomy): domain Eukaryota; kingdom Metazoa; phylum Chordata; class Mammalia; order Chiroptera; family Phyllostomidae; genus Micronycteris; species Micronycteris hirsuta. Next base: position 24,156 of record PVJI01012958.1, on the reverse strand, counting down.
ACACTGGGGTGCCAGGAGCCTCGAGGTGGACAGAGACATCCCTGAAGGACTTGCCCGGGGGACTGCCTGGAGGGCCATCAGGAGCCCCAGAGAGAGTGTTTTCCCGGAGGCCCAAGCTCTCCGGGTGGCTCCCTTAAAGCCCCCAACAGACTTGAGGAGGGAGGAAGAACAGCGCTCTCCTTCCAGAAACCCTCTTTCCAGCCTCGCTTCTGGTCTCACACGTCTGCCCGCTGGCAGGTGTTGGGCTCAAGGCCAAGAACCAGCGTGGTTGCCCTCTTTCTGCAAGTCTCGCACTTCACTCCAGATCGCGGGTGCATTTTTCTTACTTCTAGAGCTGTGACCAAAATCTCTGAGACAGGAAATGCCTTGAAAGTCCTGATGCGTGAAGAAAGGCTTTGCACGCGCGGCGTTCAGAATGCACCTGGATGGCATAAAGATTATCTTAAGCTCAAAGTATCTGAGCAAACAGCAGCTACGGAAGAATATAAAACAACCTTATCTAAACTTTACACAGGACCTCCCCGCCCCTAATACAGCAGCTATAAATCCCTTCTCTGGGAGGTTTCTAGCCAGAAAGGAGACTGACCATCACCACTGGGAGGAGTAATTGCTTAAACAACTTGGTCAGATACTCTCCTACCTTCCATTTGTCCTTCCATAGAAGCCCTTTCTGCCCTCCCTTTCTCCTTACGAAGTAGGTTTATAAACCTTTTTCCTTGGAGCCAATTCACCTGAAGGCTCCCTGGAAAATAAACTTTGTCTCCTCTCCCGCTAGCCTGTTTGTTGTTAGTTAATTCATGGGCCCCCAAGCCTTGAATCTAAGTCAGTAGAAAAAAATTTTTTTTTTCCTCCCAATACTCTCTCCTCTTGACAACAAGAATACAAATGAGCGGCTGAGATTCTCTGTCTGGTGCTGGATTGCATCCTCCCGCTCTGCCAATGTGACTGCAGAGCACGGAGCCTGCTCTTTCTCTCCCTCTCTCCTTCAGGCGTGTTAGTTACCCGGATTAGAAGAGATGGGGAAAGAGAACATGTAAGCGATTATACCGCTACATTTATTACTTATTTATAAAATCATTCTGCCTCCAATTTAGTCACAAATAACGCAGGGCTGATGTGTCCTGGGCGCAGTGGCACGAAAGGAATGCTTTCTTGCTCTGACCGGGTCGCTCAGTTGGTTAGAGTGTCAACTTTGTTCACCAAGACTGTGAGTTCAATCCCCAGTCACAGCACATACAAGAACCGACCAATGACCCTGGCCCGTGTGGCTCAGTGGATTGAGTGCTGGCCTGTGAACCAAAAGGTCACCAGTTCGATTTCCAGTCAGAGCACATGCCTGGGTTGCAGGCCAGGTCCCTGGTTGGGGGTGTGTGAGAAGCAACCATACATTGATGTTTCTCTCCCTCTCTCCCTCCCTTTCCCTCTCTAAAAATAAATAAATAAAATCTTAAAAAAAAAGAATCAACCAATGAATGCATAAATGAGTGGAACTGAAAATCTTCCTCTCTGTCTCTCTCTCTCCACCCGCCTCCACTCTCTGTCTCTAAAATCAATAAATTAAAAAAAAAAAAAAAAAAGGAATGCGTTACTGGCTCCAAAGAGATAACGGCCAGGAGAGTTGATGAATTACGCTTATTTTCATTTAGTCTGGTCTAATTGCATTTCAGTGGAATGTAAAATGTCACCAGGCGGCTTGTGACACTGTGATTGGACAAAAATCCCAAACTAGCAAAAACCCAAGCCACAAGAGCCTCCATGTTGGTGTGCTGGGGCCGCCGTCACGAGCGCCTCAGCCTGCCCAGCTTCACGGTAGGAACTCGGTTCTCACGGTTCTGGAGGCCAAGATCAGGTGTCTGCTGACTCTGCTCCTCCTTGGGGCCACTTCCCCGCTTGCAGATGTGTCCTTCCAGGGCTGGGGGGAGTGACTGAGCTGTTGTCTTTCTTCCTCTTCTTACAGGACACTAATCCTACTAAAGAGGACCCCCCCACCCCCGACCTCCTTTAAATCAATCATTCCCCAGAGACTTCAGCTCCGAACACCCTCACATTGGGGGGAGGGGTTCAACACATGAATATTGGGGGCGGGGACAGGGCACACACAGTTCATACAGCTTCTCTATAGATAAAGACTAGCCAGTTAAAAAGTATTATAATGAGCCCGGCTGGTGTAGCTCAGTGGATTGAGCACAGCCTGGGAACCAGAGGGTCCAGGTTCGATTCCCAGTCGGGGCACATGCCTGGGTTGTGGGCCAGGTCCCCATGAGGGCCATGTGAGAGGCAACCATACATTGCTGTTTCTCTCCCTCTCTTTCTCCCTCCCTTCCCCTCTCTCTAAAAATAAATAAAAATAAAATCTAAAAAAAAAAAAGTATTATAATGAATCCCACACAAAATGTCTGTGTTAAAAGTTGTCATTTTTTTGTTTTTCTTTCGTCCTGTTCTTAGTTGGCCGTCAAAGCCACCTCCACACTCCACTCCGGCCAGAAACGCAGCCCGCCCTCGCTGGGGCCGACAGGGTGAGCCCTCAGACACGAGATCGGGCACACGAAGTGCATTCCGTGTGTCCGTGGGAAGCCGAGCACCATCTGCGCCTTCCTTTCTGGGTCTTCAGATTCAATCCCTGTGCATTGCCTTCGAGCGACTTTGCAACTCGTTGGAAGCGGTACGTAACTGGAATAGAAAGGTTTTCCTATTTAATCATGGTTTTAATTGACTTTCTCCCCACGGTGGAAAAGTCACTTTGATCTATTTTCAACTCATCCCAACATTCCTTGACTTCATATAACTGTGATGTTCTGGGTTTTCCTTTAAATCGGTTGTAATGTCTGCCTGGTTTTCTCAGAGCATACAAGTAAATTAAGTTCCTCAACATGTCTTCATTTTTACATCGGTATGAGAGTCATGCCTTTTCCTGAAAACTATCCTTTATCCGTCTTCAATTGCACTTTAAACCGACCCTTTTATAAGGAGAAGAGAAGCGTAGGTAAGGGGGTTGGAAATCAGGGAAAGAGTTAATCAGATAAAAGCGGCACATTCTTTCCTGGGGTCTTTTTCTGAGTCCTGGGCAGGGGACGTCTCACCCTGAAGCACCACGGCCCAGCTACCATCTCGATGGCGTGCAGGCCTCCTGAGGCACAGTCCAGGAGGGTCATCCCTTCAGTTCCTGGAGCAATAGCTTTTTACATGCATCTATTGCTAAGCTATTAGCTATTACCTAAACTAACATTTTTCAACTCTCGAGCCCCCTGTCAAAACCTTTGGGAGGCAGTGGCAGGACCAGGCTTCCAAAGAGAAAACTGGCTCAGCCTCCGAGCCACAGGTCTGCTCCGTGGATCTTGGCCACCCTTCCTTCCAGTCGCTCCAGCCCCCAAACACCAGGGTCATTCTTGACTCTCCCCTTTCTCTTGCCCTACCTCCGACCCTACCGTAGGCTGAACAGCGGCCCTCCAAATGTGTCCACATCCGAATCCTCGGAACCTGTGAATGGGCTACCTCAGCAAAGGGATCTGTGAGAAAACCAAGGGGTTTGAGATAGGGAGGGTCCGCTGGATTATTCCCGTGGGCCCAGTGTGACCTTGAGGAGGGCGGGAGGGTCAGAGTCAGGCAGAGGAGACGTGCAGGTGGAGGCAGAGGGGGCGGTGGTGTGCTTTGAGGAAGGAGGAAGGGGCCGCGAGCCAAGGGGTCCAGGGGGCCTCTAGCACCGGGGAAGGCAAGGAAACAGGGTTCTGACAGGGGCGCAGGGGCAGGCCTGGGTGCCTCCTATCAGGTGGTCCTCTGTAAAAAGCTGTGTCAGATTTTATCGCTATCCTGCTTCACTCCCTCCAACGACTTAAGATAAAATCCACGCGCCAGAGGCCCCACATTCCCTAGCCGCTGAGTTTCTCCCACCGGGCTCCCCCCGCTCACCGTGTTCCGTCCGATTATCCTTCCTTCTGTTCACTCAGCAAATACTTATCGACTAGCTGCTGTGGAATAAACAGGTTCTAGAGCAGGGGGTCCCAAACTATGGCCCGCTGGCTAGGTTGTGTGGCTGCTTGTTTTTGTAAATTGAGTTTTATTGGGACACAGGCGCATCTTTTAAAGTAATGCCTGTAGCGGCTTTTGTGCTAAAATGGCAGATTTGAACAGAGCCCATAGGGGTTCACACGGTTTAAAATTTTTACTGTTGGATCCTTTAGAGAAAAAAGTTTGCTGGCATCTATTCTACATCGTGCTCTGATATATATATATATATATATGACATATGTATGTGACGAGGTCTGTCCAGAAAGTATCCAGCCACGTGCTATGAAAAGCAGGGACATTTACTGAAGAAGATACAAGAAACATTGTTCATGGGACAATGACGCCTCAGTCCCCTTCAAAGCAGGCACCTTGGGACCCCACACAGTTCTCCCAATCACCATCAGCTGCCCCGTCATGTTTTCCTGAATCTCATCAATGGTCTGAAATCTCTTCCCTTTCAAAGATGATTTAGTTGTGGGAAAAGCTGGAGGTCACAGGGCGCCAAATCTGGGCTGTCGGGGGAGCTGAGTCACCTGGGTGATTTGCTGTTTTACCAAAAAGCTCCACACGAGACATGATGCATGAGTGGGTGGGCGTGTTGTCCTGATGAAGCTGCCAATCACCAGGTGCCCTTAGCTGCGGCCTTCTGAGTCATCCAAACAGTTTCCATGGCGGGATGTTCAAGCTCAACACAAAATTGGATGCAGATTCGTTGATCTACTCTCAGTCGTTTGGAATGAGACGGCCACGTGGTACACATGCTCACTCAATGGCATCCTGCCCCCACTGACTAGTGCAGTGAAGTCGTCATTGTTCACACATGCACATTCCAGTCCTCTCTCCTTGGCTGCCAGTTACATGGATGTTGCACAAACCATTCTTGTTATGTTAACAATGGCTGGGCTTTTTCCAGACAGACCTCATATATCTTTATATGTATTATATGTGTGTATATATATATGCACATATATTAATACATATATTAAGCCTCAAATTTGAGCCATGTATATATTTATTTTTTTTTAAAGATTTTATTTATTTATTTTCAGAGAGAGGAGAAGGGAAGGAGAAAGAGCAATGTATGGTTGCCTCTCATGTGGCCCTCACAGGGACCTGGCCTGCAACCCAGGCATGTGCCCCTACTGGGAATCGAACCGGGACCCTCTGGTTCCCAGCCCGCGCTCAATCCACTGAGCTACACCAGCCGGGGCTTGAGCCATGTATATATTTAAAAAAATTCTAGTAGCCACCTTAAATAAGTTTATAGAAAAGAAACAGCTGAGATAAATTTCAATACTATATTTTTATATCCCAATATGTGCCAAATACCATTTCAGCATATAATCAATATAATACATCATTGATGATTTATTTTACTTTTTTAATATAAAGCCTCAAAATTGAGTGTGTGTTTTCACACTTATTGCGTATCTTAACTGGCGCTAGCCACGCTTCAGGTGCTCACGAGCCATAGGTGAGCAGAGGCTCCCATAATGGACGGTGCCGTTCTAGAAGCAGGCACATCTCCCTGTGCATGGGACTTACATTCCTAATGCGGAAGGGAGAACAAGTTTTATGCCTGGTGGATATGGGGCAATGCAGATTGTTAGGGCAGAGGTTTAAACTGTGGACAGCTACATGGGGCAGCTAGGCAGTGAAGGACGAACCTTATGCAAGAGAAGCTGGCCTTTGCCCTCAGCTCTAGGCCCCTGGTGCCCACTGGAGTGTCTTTGTTATCCTGGGGGCTTGGCCGCCGGGCAGGCCGAATGGGATTTATGACGGGAACTCTGGGTCATGCTCCTCCGTTCTGACCTCTGGAGGGGCTGGAGACTAAAGTCATTAGCCAGCCTCTGGGAAAGGCTGGGGGCAAAGGTCAGCTACATAGGCAGTATGTGGTTAAAACCTAGTAAATATTCTGGACACCAAAGCCCTGGGCGACCTTCCCGGATTGGCAGTACTCTGCACATTGTCATATTGGATGGCTGGGAGGAGGTCACGTCACTGTCCCCGGCTCCACAGTAGAAGACAAGTGGAAGCTTTGTGTCTGGACCGCCCCGAGGCTCTGCCGTGACCCTCTTCCCTTGGCTGCTTTAATCCGTATCCTTCCCCACTGACCCACTGTCACCGTGACTATAACGGCTTCCAGTGGGTTTGGCGAGTGCTCCTAGCGAACTGTCAAACCTGACAATGGCTTAGAGAAGACCCCTGAACTTGCAGCTGGTGTCAGAAGTGAGAGTGGTCTTTTGGAGGACTGTATTTGTAGATACTCTTGGTAATATGAGAAAGGATGAAGTTTGGTGTGAAAAGGTTAGTAAGGAATTCAGCATATGTTTTTCCAACACTTCAAGCCACGTGGTGAGAGAAAGGGGCGAAGTTACAGTGTTTGAAAGTTTGGTGATCTGAGAGGTAAGCGGTTGTTTAAACACAGATGGCTGTGAAAGTGATAAACGCACAAGTTAAAGGCGTTCAAACCTTAGAGTGTGCAGAAGAGCATTGGACCTCTACCCTCGAATTTCTCTTCAGTGCTGTCCTCTGTGGGTTCACCCTTTCTGGCCCCTTTCTTTTTGCATTTTTTTTTCTTATTTTGTTGGAACACATCCTAAGTGTTATGAAAGGTATGCCCATTCTACCCTCACGTTGTATTGGTAAGTGAACTGGGTCTAGATTCTAGAACTTGGAAGGCTTGATTTTTGTCTTCTAGCCCTGGGGCTGCTGATGACATGCTTTCTGTTGCAGGTAACAACTTTTACTGCAGTTACCCTTTATTCTTTTCATACTGGCAGCTTTTAAGGTCGCCCCCAAATTCCTGGTTCGGAAACTTGACCCTGAGGCATCTCATTGTGGGTGTTTTTCCATTTAGTCTACTCAGCACTCGGAGGGCCTTGCAGTCAGTCACCTACACGCAAGAAACCAACCCTTCCTTGCAAATGTGAATGGTCAACCACTAACCACTAGCCGTGTCTGCAAAAATCAACAACGAAATTGAAAAGGACCTCGATGAACACATAGAGAGAAAGATAAAATTCAGGGAACCGAAAGTTTTGAAGTGCTGACTGGTTTCCCTCCAAATCCACGACAACCAAAACCTTAAGTGGCCCAAAGTGCTACTCAGCAATCATCTGTCTTTTCCTTATTCCAAGCACTCCCTCCCCCTCCTGGACAATGGTTTCATATCTGTGCCTCTCTTTGAGGAATTCCAATTGGGCCTCCCCTGTCCTCACCCTCAGCTTGATTTCCCTGAGAGTTAGATGAGTCAGAAGAGGTCTCCTAAGCTCCCACCACCAGGTCCCCCAATGCCCTAGTGCACAGTCCATTCCTCCCTATTACTATGGGGTCATTGTCTCCATTCTAAGCTAAGCCCAGCTCCTTCCCCTGTGCCCTGGACCTCACCCCCTCTCTCCACCTGAAGGACAGAGCTTCACCGTTCTCTCCCTTTCTTCTTCATCATTGTTTTCCCCTCTGCTGCATCATTCCCATCAGCATGCAACCATGCTGGCATTTTTCACATCTTAAAACACACCAGTCCTCTGCTTCTCCCTCCAGCTTCTCCCTTTCCCTCTTCCTTCCTTTGCAGGTAAACTCGAAAACCTTGCCTATACTTGTTGCCTCTGATTTTTTTGTCTCCCGTTTTTTCTCTTAATCAAAAATTACCTTCTTTTTTTTTTTTTTTTTTTTTTTTAAAGAATTTATTTATTTATTTTTAGAGAGAGGAGAAGGGAGGGAGAAAGAGCAATGTATGGTTGCCTCTCACATGGCCCTCACTGGGGACCTGGCCTGCAACCCAGGCATGCGCCCCGACCGGGAATCGAACTGGGACCTTCTGGCTCCCAGCCCGCGCTCAATCCACTGAGCTACACCAGCCGGGCAAAAATTACCTTCTTATAATGAAATTCAGCCCTCAGTTCTCAGGCCTCTTCTTATGTGGGACACAGGTGATCACTCCGCCTACATTGAATAGCCATCATTTGGCTTCCAGCACTCTACACGCTCCTGGTTGGCTTTGGACTTTGCTGGCAGCTCCTTCTCACTTGCCATGTTCTCCCTGAACTGTCCCTCCTTCTAATACTGGAAACTTGAGGACTCAGTCCTTGAACGTCTTTTATTTTGTGATCTATATTCTTCATGAACTTCTTTTAGAACTGTTTAATATCTACAGCCCTAGCTTTTCTTCTCTGATTTCAAGACTCATGTATTTAACTGCCCATTTAACATCTCCTTTTGGATGTCAAACAGACACCTCCTTCTTAGCATACCCCAAACACTCAAAATCCTCAGTGTGCATCTTCCCAAACTGAGGACACGCTTCTACACAACCAGCATGCAACTCTCCAGATAAGGACGTCAGAAACCAGCATTGGCATAACACTGACATTTGATCCAAAAACTCTATTCGGATTTCTACTCAACAGTCCCAACAATGTCCCTTTCCTCTTTGGTCCAGTATTCTGCTTGGCACTTAATTACGTCTCCTTCAATCTAGAGAAGTTCCTTCGTCTCTCCCTGTCTTCATAACCTTAAACATTGTAAAGAGTATAGGTCTTTCATTCTGTAGGATGTGGCTCAGCCTGGTTTCCTCAGAGTGGGACTCAGACACGCATTTCTTGGGGGAGGATACAGAAGTGGTGCTGTGAACATCCACAAGCATCCATTACTGTGTCACATCCAGAAGCGACGTATTGTGACGTTGACCCCTCTACTGCTAGTGACACGAATCTTGATAGCGTGGTCAGTTTAGTGTCTACCAGGCTTCTCCACATGAAGTCATTATTTTCCCCTTTGTAACGATAAGTATTTTGGGGGAAGATACTCTCAAACTATGCCAATATCCTGAGTCTCATAAAACCTCCATTCATTCAACTTAGTATCTGTTGATGATCCTTGCCTGGATTTGCCGCCATTATGGCGCTTGCCAAATGGCCACTTCCTGTTACCATCATTTCTACTACATTTCTTAGTTGGCATTCTACGTGAGGGAGAGACTTCCCTTTGCCTTTATTTATTTATATCTGGGTAGGCTTGTGGATTCTTATTTTATTCAATAGGTTTAGTCCATATATTTATTTTTATACCAAACATTCCAGTTTTGGCCATCAGGAGAGCCCCATCAAAATTGGTTCCTGTGTCCTTTAGATATGTCCCCATAATTTCTTTTAAAAGCAGGTCTTCACTTTCTGGCACAAGACAATGTTCCAAGTTCATCCTGTAAATTCCTTGCCTCAGCCTTGGAATCAACTGTGTCTCCAAGGAGTCCCAGAGTGAAGAATGATAATTAGAAACTAAAACCTGGGCACTTGGTTGCTTATTGTTCCTGAGATGTCATCGATGGTAGGCTTTCTCAGTGTACAGATGTAGAATATCTATGCATGTACACGTACGTGTGTGTCTGTGGGTGTGTGCACCCTGCGTACAACTATATTTCTATATCATCTATCTATCTACTCTTCAATGGCCCATAAGTTCCTACTCCATTTGCAGTCTGATACCTCAGGGTTATTTTTAGCCTCTCCCTTTCTTTATATGTAGATTCTGTCTCTATCAGCAAGAAAGCTGGCTCTCATTCACTTCATGTGGCTATTTATGCACTTAGCGTCTCTGTCCGTAAGTAATTTCTTTCCCATGCTGGTTACTTCCTTGGACCCCAAAGCCATCTGCTGCTACCTTTGTGGTCACCACCACTTCTAAGAGGAGGGGAGGACAGGAATGGGAGGGAAGGAGATGGGGGGAAGGAAGAGAAAATGTATTGATTCAGGAAGGAGGGAAGGAAGGAACATGCATTTTTTAAGTTCTCTTTTTTAATATTGTTTTTTAATCCTTATGGATTTTTTAAATAGTAGGAGGCAGGAATCTGTCTCAGTCTTTTCCCAAGTACAGCAATCGATTGTATTTGTTGAAGAATGCGTCCTTTCCTCTGCTCTAGTCGCAGTTCCTTCGGCCGTGGTTTGTGTAAGGATACGACTCAAGGGTGCAAGGAAAGTTCATGCCTCACGTTGGCACTAGAACAGGAGGGTCGGGAACTGAAGACAGCCTGCATCTCTCAAGAGCCAAGCAGTTTTTCATCCTCATGAACCACAAGACTTACTCATTGCTGCTTCCTTCTGCCTCCTTCTTTTAACCAGCTGCATGTGGGCTCCAGGGCCACCAGCCTCAGCTGGACTTGACCCCTGGACTGCACACCCTTATTGGCATAGAGTCTCCCCAGTGCCCAGGTTTTGAAAGGGATAATCTGCTTGTCTCAGTTCAGATTGTAAATTGGTTCATCTTGAGTTTGGGGTCTTCTCCTGGTCCAATCACGTTTTGTCAGAGCAGGGAGCAAAGTTATAGTAGTTCACCAGGAGGGCCCTATGGGGCAATAGATAAGATAAAGCAGTTTCTCTATGAAGAGTAAGTCATAATGAGGACTGGAAGACATCTGCTACATTCTATAGTCATACATTATGTTCTCATGGGGCAGCTTTTTATCAGTTTATGGATTTTAAGAAGTGAGAACTTCTGGTAGAGGTTTTGTAAACCAGAAAATTGAGGATTGGTTTGGGTTCATGAACCATTATTGGAAACAGTGGTCTAAGTCCAGCACTTCGATTTCTCAGATGAGTAAACTGAGACCCAGAGAGGACAAGGAATTAGTCTTCATTTACATGGCCTGTCAGGGGCCTAGCTGGGATTCGATCTGGGCTGACACTTGGGTGGGGTGCCTAGGATGCACAATTTCAGGAGGGCCTCACTGTCAGAGCATGCAAATGCCCAGGTACCTCCCTTGCCTCACTCAAAGCCCAGTCTAGATTAGAATGCTGGGCTCCTGCTCACCAGGAGGGAGAGATCATGTCTGGCTTGGAGGGTTTGGATGAGGGTGGCTTATGGGCAGTTTTCTTATATTGCTACCTTCAGGGAGAAATGCATTCCTGAGGAAGGCTAGTTAAGCTAGTTTCCCCAAGGTGAAGGATCTGGTACTTTGAAATCATTCCCTGGAGAAGCCTGAATCATCTCATGTACTGGGAGCGTCGAGGGTCCCTCGCTGCTGGACAGAGTTCCTTGCCTGGGTTATGTTTAGCTGCTGCTGAGGGTTGCAGCTTTGCTGAGACCTGGTGAGAGACACTTCTCTTTTCCTCTCATAAAAATAGGCCTCTGTCCCACCAGTGCTCCCGGATCTGTCCTTGCGGAAGTGGGACATACAAGGGTTGAGTTTCCCTGTCTCCTGTCTGGTGTCTGCTTCCTTCATGCAGAACTGCTTACTAAGAATTTTACCACGGAAGATTTTAAGAAAGTTAGTATAGGCTTTGTTGTTTGCGGAGGGAAAAAAAATCACAAAGATGATGTGTAAGACAAAAAAAGAAATAAGGGATTTACACAATGGACTTCTACGCAGCAGAGGGAAAGAAGGAGCTACTACCCTTTGCGGCAACATAGATGGAACTGGAGAGCATTATGCTGAGTGACATAAGCCAGGCGATGAGGGAGAAATACCATATGATCTCACCTTTAACTGGAACATAATCAACTAAAGAAAAAAACAAACAAAATATAACCAGAGACATTGAAATTAAGAACAATCTGAAAATAGCCAGGGGGGAGGGGGAGGGGACTGTGGGGAGAAGGGTTTTCAGGAACCACTATAAAGGACACATGGACAAAATCAAGGTGGGGGGGTGGAAGCAGGGGAGGGAGGTGGGTTTGGCTAGGGTGGTGGGGGGAGTGGTGGGGGGAAATGCAGACAACTGTAATTGAACAACAATAAAGTAATTTTAAAAAAAGATTAGAAAATAAAAAAAGAAAGAAAGGAGAGGAGAACAAATGCGAAACACCCAGAGCCACTGTGTGAACTTTCTGCTGCTGCCACCTGGTCAAAGGCACAATCTTTTCTCACCTGGGCTCCTGCTCCACTGTCGCCCTGATTTTGTGTATTCCCAACACGGCAGCCAGATGGGTTTGCTAAAACAAAAGGAAAGTGTAATAAAAGGCATTTAGATTGGAAAGGAAAATGTAAAACTCTCTCTATTTGTGGACGACATATTCTTATACCTAAAAAATCCTGAGAAATCTGCTAAAAACTATTAGAGCTAATTAATGAGTTCACCAAGGTTATAGGATATGAGGGAAATATACAAAAATCAATTGCATTTCTATACACCTGTGATGGACAATACAAAAATGAAATTCAGAAAACAATTTCGTCTATAAGAGCATCAGTCAAAATGAAACACTTGGGGAGAAAATTGACAAAGGATGTGGAGAAGTTATATTCTGAAAACTATAAAACTTGGTTGAAAGAAATTAATGGAAAAACATCCGTGTATGTAGTTCAGAAGACTGAATATTGTTATGATAGCAACACTTCTCAAATTAATCTATAGATTTAATGTAGTCCCTATCAGAATCCCACCTGGTTTTTGGTAGAAATTTACAAGCTGATTCTAAAATCCATATGGAAACTCAAGCAACCCACAATAGCCAAAACGTTGGAGAACTCACACTTTTCAATCTCAGAACTTACCACAAACAGACAATCATTAAGACCATGTGGTGCTGATCTCAGGACCAACCTGGAGGTCAATGGGATAGAACTGAGAATTCGGAAACCAAGCTGTGTGTCTGTGGTTAACTGACTCTGACAAGGACCATTCAATGGGAAGAGAGTAATCCTTTCAACAAATAACGTGAGACAACCGGATAGTCACATATCAGAGAATGAAGCTGGAGCCCGTACCTTGCACCATGAACAAAAATTAAATCAAAATGGATCCAAGACCTACATGTAAAAGTCCAAATTATAAACTCTTAAAATAAAACATAGGTATAAATCTGACCCTGGACTTGGCAATGGATTCTTAGGTATAACACCAAAAGCATAAGCCACAAAAGATAAATTGGACTTCGTCAAAATGAAAAACTACGGTATTTCAAAGGGTGTTATCCAAAAAGTGAAAAGACAATCCACAGAATGGAAGAAAATATTTGCAAAATCCAGGATATATAAAGAATGTCTGGCCCTGGGTGGTGTGGCTCAGTGGATTGAGCACCGGCCTGCAAACCAAAAAGCTGCTGGTTCGATTCCTGGTCAGGGCACATGCCCGGGTTGTGGGCCAGGTCCTGAGTTGAGGGCATGCAGGGGGGCACCTGATGGATGTTTCTCTTGCACATCTTTTTTTTTTTTAAAGATTTTATTTATTTATTTTAGAAAGAAGGGAAAGGAGGGAGACAGAGAGGGAGAGAAACAGCAATGTGTGGTTGCCTCTCACACGGCCCTCACTGGGGATCCAGCCTGCAACCCAGGCATGTGCCCTGACAGGGAATCGAACCGGGACTGTCTGGTTCCCAGCCTGCGCTCAATCCACTGAGCTACACCAGCCAGGGCTCTCTTGCACATCTTGATGTTTCCCTCTCTTTCTCTCTCCCTTCTCTGCTCTCCAAAAAAGTAAATAAAATCTTTGTTAAAAAAAGGCTGTGTAACTCAGTAATAAAAATGACCTAATTAAAAAACAGGTGAAGGATTTGAAAAGATATGTCCCCCAAGGAGAGATGCTCAGCATCATTAGTCACCAAGGCAACGCCTATCCAACCTCAGTGTGATAACACCCCCGCCCACTGTGATGAGTGGAATCTGAGTGTTAACCAGAATGTGAGGGAAGAACCCTCACATGTGGCTGGTGGGTGTGTAAAATGGTGTAGATACTTTGGGAAACAGTCTGGAGGTTTCATAAAAAGTTAAACATATAGTTACCATTTGACTCAGCAATTCCACTTCTAGGTAAATACCCGGGAGAAAGGAAAACAGACGTCCAAATAAAAATTTGTATACAAATGTTTAGAGACTATTAGTCATAACAGCCAAAAAGGGAAGACAACCCTAAACTCCATTTACTGATGAGTGGATAAACAAAATGTAATATATTCATACAACAGAATATTATTTGGTCATACAAGAAGAATGAGTATTTTTAAAAAGATTTTATTTATTTATTTGTAGACAGAGGGGAAGGGAAGGAGAAAGTGAGGGAGAGAAACAACAACGTGTGGTTGCCTCTCACGTGCTCCCTACTGGGTACCTGGCCCACAACCCAGGCACGTGCCCTGATCATGGATGAGCCTTGAAGACATTATGCTAAGTGAAAGAAGCCAGTCGCAAAAGACCACACAATGTAGGATCTCGTTGATATGAAATGTCCAGAATAGGCGTGTGTGTGTGTGTGTGTGCGTGCGCGCGCTAAAAGTGGATTAACAGATATGTAGGCCTGGGGTGGAGGGGTGATAAAAAGATTGGGGTGAGGGGTTTCTTTTTGTAGTGATGATGAAACTGTTCTAAAATTGACTGTGTGGAGATTACACAATTCTGCGAATATACTGTGAGCAATGGACTGTACACTTTAAATCAGTGAATTGTACGCTATATAGATTATATCTCATTAGCTACCTGTGTCTATATCTATACCTGAGATCACGTCCCGCCTGTGCCGCGCACGCTCCAAGGACCCCGGCTGTGCGTAGGCAAGCACATTTCACTGTCCTCACAACGACCTACCAGGCCCAACGGGATCTGGAACCTCACCACCCCTCTGATCTCGTCTCCTGCTCCTTGTCCCCCCTTTGCTCTTCCTCCCGCTGGGTGGCTTTTCTCCCAGACAACTGCGAGGCTTGCTTCCTCCCTTCCTTCAGGTCTCACTCCAATCTGCCTTCTCGATGAGACGTATTCTGACCGTGCTGTTAAAAATCACAGTTCTTACCGCACGGCTTTGCTCCACTTTTCTTTTCCATGGCACTGGCCATTTTCTCAGCAGGTACTCAAAATATTTAACAACCTCAACTACAGGCATACAATTGGAGGGTATGGAATAAAGTATTGATTCTATAGAGACCCCTGCTGGGCAGAGCATTCACTGTTTTGTCCCCGGATCACAGGGAGGTCTAGAGAGGGGGAGGTGTTCCTGGGAAGGGCCAGGGGAGCTGGGGGTCTCTTGGGCCTTCAGGCAGAGGTAGAGAAATATTTCAGCTGCTCTGGATTACTAGTATTACTAGTGCATACCTGAGGAACATCAGCTCTGCTCGTATCATATTATATTAATTTCTTATATTTATTATCAATATCTTTCTTTAGAATGTAAGCCATATGAATGCAAGAAGGTCTGCCTGTTTTATTCACTGATGTATTCTCGACACCCAGAGATGTATGTGGCACATGGTAGGCTTTAAAGTAATTTGTGGAATAAATGAATAACCTATTCAGAGGGCACCGAATCCTAGCCACTAGACCACCAGGGTGCGGTCCTATTTAGAAATACCAGTGTGCAGACTTGGGAAAGGGATGCCAAATCTACGTAACTCAGGCGTCTGATATTAAGAGTTTGCCAGCTGCAGAATGTGTTGAAAAGGTTTGTGTGCTGATGGCCCAGGACGAACCATAGGAATCTGTCTGCCACTGAACATGCCGGCTCTTCCCAAGGCGTGGCAAATACAGCCACAGGCATCTCTAGACTTAGTTCTATTAGCAAACGCCTATGGGAAGACAGGACCCTTTTCCGAAGAGTCGGCCCAGGTTGGATCCCACGTGATCCCTGAACCCCCTCTGAAGCCAGAAGAGCAGAGATGGAAGGACAAGGGGTGGCAGACAGCCAGGTAGGCAGATCCTGGTGTAGGCTGACCAGTGCTGCCAAGGATCTAGCAGCAGGAAGCAGGTCCTACGCTGCGGCCTGGGGTTCAGACAGACCCTTGCCTAAGAGGAAGATAGAAGCCCAGTTACCCACAGGGAGGAGGGAAGCCTACTTCCTTCATACCAAATGCTTGTGGCTTTCAACTGCCATGTGACATAGTGTTGGATTCTTGGCAGAGTTTGATGGTACAGTGGGAAAGATGGACTGACTCTGAGGAGTGAGAGAAAGAGAGGATTCCAGGATGATCGAAGGTTAGGGGTCTGGGCAATGAGAGGGATTAAGATGCCTTAAGTCAAGATGGGGAATACGGAGAAGGAGCAGGTTTTGAGTGGAAGTCAGGAAGTCAATTTTATTTTATTTTACCTTTTAAAAGATTTTATTTATTTATATTTAGAGAGAGGATAAGGGAGGGAAAAAGAGAGGGAGAGAAACATCAACGTTAGAGAGAAACATCAATTAGTTGTGTCTCGTACGAGCCCCAACCAAGGACTGAACCTGCAAACCAGGCAGGTGCCCTGACCAGGAATCAAACGGGTGACCTTTTGCTTTGCAGGATGGTGCCCAACCAACTGAGCCACACTGGTCAGGGCAGAAGGTCAATATTATCCATAGTACTTCAAGATATTTATTAACATACAAATGGAGGGACATGGTAGGGAAACGATTGGACACAAGTCTACAGAAGAGATGTCTAGGCTGGGAGTATAAATCTCAAGAGTCGTCAGCAGATGAATAATACTGAAATCCATGAGCCTGGATGAGCACCTAGGGAGTGAATAGAGACAGAACAGTAGAAATATCCAGAACTGAGCCCGGGGATGCTAAAACATTAGGAGACAGGGGAGATGAAGAACCAGAAAAAGAGACTTCGGAAGAACATCCAGTGAGATAAGAGAAAAACCTAGAGAATGAAGAGTTCTAGAAACAAGGCAAAGAGTGTGCCCAGGAGTAGGGAGTTGATCAATTGTGTCAAAGCTGTTTATAGGTAAAGTAAGACGAGGACTGAGGATTGACCAGAGAGGTTAGCAATGCTGTAAATGACCATGGCCAGAGCTATTTTGGTGAAACCATGTGTGCAAAGGTTTGATTGGAGTGCCTTTAGGAGAGAATGGAAAAAAAGGAACTGGAGTCAGTAGGCAGAGAAGAAAGCCTTTTTGCTTTTTTTTTTTAAATAAAAAAAAAAAAGAATTTTCCTGTGAAGGAGAACAGAGAAATTGAGTTTAGTACAGAAGGGGAAGTGGGGCCAAGAGGCATTGTAAACATTTAATGCTCTATAATTTTTTGTCAGTTTTCTTTTAAATTATTTTTTAGTTAGAGTCTATTTGGAGGTAACAGTAGATTTGCATGCGGCAGTGAAAAATGATACGCAGAGATCCCGTGCACCCCGTTTCCCCAGGTGGCAGCATCTCACTCTCTGTGGGTCAATGTCAAGGCCAGGAGGCTGACATTACCAGAGTCAAGGCACAGACCGTTTCCATAACCACAAGGATCCCTGCTGTCGCCCTAAATTTAAGAGTCATACCCTTGCCCCAACCTCAACTACCACTATCCTGTTGCCCATCTCTGTAACTTCGTCATTTCTAACATGTTCTTAGAGGATGTGGCCTTCTGGTGCTGGTTTTCCCCCCTCCACTCAGCTTAATTCTCTGGAGCTTCATCTAGGCTGGACTGAACTAGGTATCAATAGCTCATTTCTTTGTATTGCTGAGTCGTATTCCATGGTATTGATGTTCCACAGTTTGTGTGACTCATCTGTTGAAAAACATCCGGGTGGTTTCCAGTTTTTGGCTACCACAAATAAAGCTGCTGTAAACATTTGTCCACATGTAGTCTGTGTGAACATAACTTTCCATGTCTCTGGGCTTCCCAGTAGTACAAGTATTGGGCCAACGGTAGTTGCAGGTTTAGTTTTGAAAGAAATTGCAAACTGTTTTCCAGAGCGTCTGTGCCACCGGCAATGTGTGGGTGGTCTAGTTTCTCCACATCCTTGCCAGCATTTGGTGGTGTCGCCGGTTTTTATTTTGGCCATTCTGGCTAAATTAAGTACTGTAGTTTCCTGATGGCTAACAATGTACAACATCTTTTCATGTGTTTATTTGCCTTCTGTGTATCTTCTTTGGTGAACTGTCACTTTATATGTTTTGCCTATTTTTTAATTGGATTGTTTATTTTTACACTGTTAAGTTTTGGGAGTTGAAAGACACATTCTTGCCCTGGCTGGTGTGGTTCAGTGGATTGAACACTGACCTGCGAAGCAAAGGGTCTCTGGTTCGATTCCCAGTCAGGGCACGTGCCTGGGTTGCAGGCTGGGTCCCCAGTAGGGGGAGTATGAGAGGCAACCACACATTGATGTTTCTCTTCCTCTCTTTCTCCATCCCTTCCCCTCTGTCTAAAAATTAAAAAAAAACAACTTTATTGATATTAGTCCTTTGTTAGACATGCCGTTTGCAAATATCTTCTCCCATGCTGTAGCTTGTCTTCCCATCCTTTCTGCAGAGTCCTTTGCAGAACAAACATTTAAATTTTGGTGATGTTCAATGCACTGATTTTTCATTTACAGATTGTACTTTTGGTGTCAAGTCTGAGAACTCTTTACCTAGCCCTCAATCCTGAAGATATTATCCTGGACTTTTTTTTTTTCTAAAAATTTTATAGATGTTTTATATTTAGCTTGTGATGCATTTTGAGTTAATCTGTGTGTAAGGTATGAGATTTAGGTTAAACTTGAAGTGAAATTTTATAGACAGCATGTACTTTAGTTGTGTTTTAAAATCCCCTCTGCCAATCTCTGTATTTTAATTCATGTATTTAGACCATTTTCATTTAATGTAATTATTGACATGTTAGGACTTAGGCCTACTATTTTATTGTTTGCTTTATTTTTTTCTCTTTTGGTTTCTTTTTCTTTTTACTGTCTTCCTGTGGGTTATACAAACAGTATTTTTATTTAAAAAATATTTTACTTATCTATTTTTAGAGAGAGGGGAAGGGAAAGAGAAAGAGAGGGAGAGAAACATCAATGTGTGGTTGCCTCTTGCACACTCCCTATCAGGGGCCCGACTTGGCCAGCAACCCAGGCATGTGCCCTGACTGGGGACTGAACCAGCAACCCTTTGGTTTGCAGTCCGGCACTCAATCCGCTGAGCCATACCAGCCAGGGCTGAATTTTTAAAAAATTTTTTATTGTGTTTTTTTAGTTCTAAAATTTCCATTTGCTTTTTCTTTATATATATATACACACACACACATACACATACATATATATATACATACATATATATATATATTTTTAAAGATTTTATTTATTTATTTTTAGAGAGAGGGGAAGGGAGGGAGAGAGGGAGAGGAACAGCAATGTGTGGTTGTCTCTCACGTGGCCCGCACTGGGGACCTGGCCCGCAACCCAGGCATGTGCCCCAACTGGGAATCAAACCGGGACCCTCTGGTTCCCAGCCCGCGCTCAATCCACTGAGCTACACCAGCCAGGGCAGCTTTTTCTTTATATATTTTATTCATTTACTGAGACTTTATATTTCTTCATCAAGAACTTCTATTTTTTCATTTGTTTCCAGCGTGTTTGCAATTGCTTGTTGAAACATTTTTATGATGATTGCCTTAAAACCTTTATTATATAATTCTAACATTTTTGACATCTTGGTGCTGGCATCCATTGATAGTCTTTTTATTTAGTTTGGGATTTTCCTAGTCCTTGGTATAATGACTAATTTTTTTTTATTGAACCCTGGACATTTTGGGTACTATGTTATAAGACTCTGGATCTTATTTAAACCTTCCATTTTAGCTGCCTCCCTCTGACACCGCTCAGGAGGACAAGGGTGATGTCACCGCACTAATGTGGGGGAAGGGAGAAGCCCAGGTTCCCCACTTGGCCTTTTATTGACCCCTGAGGAGGGAAATTCCTTGTTCTGGGGTGTGTGTGTGTGTGTGAGGGTGGGGCTCTGGTTTTCTCCTGCCCTCCACTGACACCTCTTTGTCCAGAAGGAGCCGAAGAGGTCAGACTGTCCTGTTGCTATTCCCACGTGACCTTCACTGACACAGCGGGGAGTGGGTGGCCTCCTTATCACCGGGCAGTGGTGACAGTCCTGACTCTGCAGTAAGCCTCCACCGACACCCCTACGGGCGGGCGCAGGATGCCCTGTACTTCCGGCCGGAGTGCAGTCCAGGCTCCCAGGCGGCCTCTGCTAACGTGGCAGGTTGTGGGGGCTGGAGGGCAGGGCTCGTTTCAACCTTAGAAAGGTCGAAGCACCCAGGTCGCCTCTTTTCCTGGGCCACGATTCCTTTCCTAGCAATGGCAAGCCTTCGGGCTCCTTTTCCATCTTTGGAAACTGGCTAGTGCCATCACAGCTTCTTTCTCCCGACCCCCTCCCTGGCCACCAGGAGGTGGGGAAGGGCCTGGGGAGAGGCAGAGAGGAGGGGAAGAAGGCTGTCCTTTCCTGCATTCTACCTTTTTATCTTTAAAATTTAGACATCTTTCACTGCTTGGGCTGACCTTCTACCACTACTCCTCAAAAAGATTCATACGTGCTTGATACTTCCCTCTGGCTGGCGCAATTTTTAGACCTTATACTAAAAGAGTTTCTATCTCTTGTATCCACCTGAATTTATCTTACAAATTCCCTCTTAATTCCCCTTGGTGCTGCCATCTATGAGAACCCCTTCCCAACTCCAGGTGCCCTCCACACCCACCAACAGGGTTGTCTACCCCACGCAGGCTGTTCTCTTGGACTCGATGCTCCCTTTACTTTTCCCTCCAAGTGTCCACTAAGCCTTTTGTTAAAAAAATATTTTATTTATTTATTTTTAGACAAAAGGGAAGGGAGGGAGAAAGAGAGGGAGAGAAACATCCATGTGTGGTTTCCTCTCACGTGGCCCCCACTAGGGACCTGGCCCGCAACCCAGGCATGTGCCCGCCTGGGAATTGAACCGGTGACCCTTTGGTTCACAGCCCGCACTCAACCCACTGAGCTATACCAGTCAGGGCAAGAGTGTCCACTAAGCCTTTAATTTAGCTCTTGGGTCAGCTCCTAAAAGGCCAGCCCTTCTTCTCCTCCTGCTCTCTGGCCTCATTCCCAGGAGGCTAGAGTCCTGTCCCCTGTGCTGTGCTGACTTTGTTGTAACTCGTGACACACCAGATGCAGGTCATTTTTCATGCTGACTTCCCCCAGTTTAGATGGTGGACTCCCTGAAGCTCTGTCTCCAGGCTTCCATCAAATTGTGTGGGATCTGTACACATAATTATGCAAAATATTGAATATGTGCCTATCCGGGGGGGACCTCAGGTTGAGAGGGGGAACTCTGGCCTAGGATTTGGAGAAGGGCCAGGGGATTCTCTGTAAGGAGGGAGCCCTGAGTGGGGAGGGGGTCATGTGTGTTCTCAGACTTTTCCTCTCTCTTTAGGCAGGAAATGTAACTCATGGCAGGCAAGTAATGGGCATGCGAAGAACATAGAAGAACTTGTGCTAGAGAAAAACGAGCATCAAACAAAGAAAAAAAAAACCCTGTTGGCCTTAGGAAGTACTGAGAAATTACTCAGTGACCTTGCAGGGCTATGCCTTCTGCCTTAGAGTCTGGGTTTACATTTCTTTGAAAAGGGGCTGAGGGAGGGCGTGGTTCTATTTCCTGCTAAGGGCTGTACATCTACAGAGACCCCAGCAGCAGTGGGCGTCTCCTTCAGCTGTGAAGTGAGAGGAACACACCCACCCCATGGTGAGGGACACTCCAAGGCTGCTGCTCGCTCCTCCCAGCCTGGGTTAGTGTGACTGGTTGGGTGAGGTGTCCTTGTTCCTGGATGTAAAGACTCCTGGTCGGAAGAACTTGAGCTGCTCAAGTGATGGTTGATTACAGATGTACCTTCCTGGGCTAGGTTCCACAATGTAGGAGAAAAGGCATCCACCGTGGCAGATAAACTAGAGACACTGGATGTTTAAAGATGCTCTTGATAGACAACCACAGGGGAGTAGACTCAGGGTGATGAAAACAGCACTCCTCCCGGAGAGGAACAGAAGAACTGCTGAGAGATGAGACTTGGGCTCATAGTGGACACCGAAGGATGATGGAAGTCATGACTTGCAATTGAGACTGTGGCAATCAGAGGGGGAAGTGGGGGCAGGCCTTGGGAAGGGTGAGAAAGGAGCTGAAATGTTTACAGATCCTAGAAGGAAAGTGGAAGATAAAGGTCTTATGAAAATGACAACCGTCTTCAGAGGTTCAGGAAGAGTATGAGGTCTTGTGTAATGTTTCCTGTTTTCAGAGGGGAACCAGGCAAGAGGGGTCTTTTTGTGTTTTCAGCAAAATTGAGGAAGGAGTGAGCGCACTTAGCTGACAGGTCCTTAGAATGTGCTTGGATGATGATGGATTATTATGCGATTTTTGGCATTGCACCTGGAAAGCCTTCCAAAAATTGAGTTATTGTTATTTTTTAAAATCCATTCCCATCTTTTATTTGCATGATAATTAAAAAATAGAAATAAAATTATTGCCAAACTGTCTTATTCTAGTGTTAGTCATATTTGGCCACGGGCATGTGAACTGATTAGGCAAAATTACACCTTCTATTTTACTAAGATGTATTTCCAATAAACTTTTATTTTCTCTGTTCATTATTATCAAAACATATAAATATGTGATGTTGAGTCAATGTATACTAATAAATAATTATAATAATAGTCAATCCAGAAGAAACTTATTTTGGCAACACTTAGAATCTTATAATTATAAGAAATAAAAAAAAAACAAAAACCCACACACATAGATAGCCCTGGCTGGTGTGGCTCAGTGGACTGAGCACTGGCCTGCAAATCAAAAGGTCGCCAGTTCGATTCCCGGTCAGGGCACATGCCTGAGTTGTGGGCCAGGTCCCCAGTTGGGGGTATGCGAGAGGCAACCAATCGATGTTTCTCTCTCCCGCTCTTTCTCCCGCCCTTCTTCGCTCTCTAAAAATAAATAAATAAGGTCTTTTAAAAAACACATAGATAAATTGATGATTTGAAAAGCAAATGAATATTCCTAATACAATGCTCAAAGAGTATAAAAGAGTCTGGGTTAAAAAGAAGCCTTTGTCCCTTCCCTGCCCCTCCACCCTGTACCTTGCCAGAGGCCCACCCCCGGCAACCAAGCTCCTGGGCCTCCTGCTGCAGATTCTGTGCGCGCACGTTGGAGGAGATAGCGGGTGCACAGCGAATGTGGCACGTGTTTGCTGTGGGTCTCTTTTTACCTGTTAAAGATGCTTCTTGGCGCTCCCCCTTCTCTGACCCTGAGGAGGTGGGGCATAGACGGAGACGAAGCCTTCAAGGAGGTGAACCCCTACCTTCTGCAGGCAACACGTCAGCCCCCTCTGCCATGGAGGGGATGGCGGAAATGCTGGGGAGCCAGGTCCCCACTTTCTCTGCATCTGAGCCTCCCATGGAAGGCCCTCCTCTGATCTTACACTCAGGAGACAGACCAATGTAGTGTGCTCGCTTCCCTCCGTTACAACCCGACAAGGAGTGCCTGAGCCAAGCTCGACGTGGGAAGGTGGGTTTTCTTTATAACCACCGGGCAGGGCTGATTATCTGAAGATGCGTTTTATTTAGCCCTCACCATGTTTCATTTCTTTTCCTCACAGTGTTTATTTAAAAAAAAATTAAATTGGTGGCCAAGTCACATCAGATTTCACTTATAAAACCCCTACTTCCAGATATTAAAATATTTGGCAACACAGGTGCAGAGCTCCCCGAAGCCACCGTGTCTGAGAATGGATCCCTGTTGCCATGGTGCGATGGGACATGCCTTCTTCTGTGCGCTGAAGGCCCCGCCAGCTTCCTCACTCCCATAAGTTACTTGCCCGGCCCTTATTGGCACCTGGGTCTGTGACCCCTGCTTTAATAACCAGAAGGTCAGATGAGGGGCTTCTGGGCTGGAAGCAGCCTAAGTTCTTGGGCCTTACGAACCACCTGGGCCATGTCAAGGTCCCTGGAACAAAGGACAGAGGACACTGCTTATCCAGCAGAAAAACTAAAATGAATGAATTAAGTAATCTTTAGAAGTACAGTAATTATTAAAATAGTCCAAGGACAAGGTAATAAGGGAGTTGCATGCATGCCGAATATCCAACCTTCTTTACTGGAACAAGAGCAAAGCCTGAATGAGGGGGATTCTGCCGCCCCTGCACACCACTGTCGGAGTGCCGGCCACAGGAGACTGTGGTGAGCTGTTGGTGGGTTTGATTCACACTAAACCTCATGTTTTTCATCTGTAAAATGAAGCTAATAATTCTGCCTGCCACACCCTAGGCACCCAGGCTGCTGCAGAGGGACACCTCATTTTTTAAAAAAGGGCTCTATCAACTGTAAACAACTGTGTTATTCATTACTGTAGAATTAGTACACTCAACTTCAAAGCCAACCATAGGACTATGGGGGATACACTGAATTCACTTCAAATCAATAAACCTATATTGGAATGTCTGCAGGGCATTGGGCCCCGTAATGGTTAATTTTATATGTGAAGTTGG
>PVJI01012957.1:0-49498 GCA_004026765.1 Micronycteris hirsuta | reverse complement strand
TAGACCTGACTTCCGTTCCTGGCTCCTGTAATCTTCTGCCACATAGTTTCTCGTCACTACCTGAACATATAAAAGCCAGTCCCTTCCTTGGTTCGGGGCCCTAGATTTGGAGATTTCTCCCTAGGGTCCGCATGCGTAATAAAGGGTCTGTGACTTATACCTCTCATCAGGAGTTTGGTCGCTTCATTTTCCCGTAACACCCTGATGGAGAATCGAGCCGTTGACCCTTTGGTTCACAGGCCAGCCCCCAATCCACTGACCCACACCGGCCGGTGCTACACCTCTTCATTCTTTGATAGTCAACTCACATGAGAACCCGCTGTCCCCCAGTAAGTAACAATCCCCGTGGACAACTCCTAACCAGCTCCTTGCAAGTTAGCAGTCACACCATCTCTCCCCCCACCCCCAATTTTCTCAACAAGATAGATAAATGTTCTTGTTGCAAAGGATTTAGACAAACCCCTCCAGGCACAGACCCATCGTTAAAATACGTACATTGTAAAAATATGTGTGTCTTAGCACTCTTTTCTTTTTTTCCAGTGGGGCTTAGCAATTAACATGTCCCCTTTTTTTTCAAAGAGTGTGTCAAGAGACTCCCACTCTGGGCAGCAAAGAGAAGTACATTTGTCACTGAAATGACAGCCACAGCAGCCAAAGCCAATGTTATCCAGTGGCAGTGGAGCTGGTCGTACCCCTTCAGGGAAAAATAATATTACGGGTTCTGTTTACAAATATGTACTTTTGCTGATTTCTCTCACTGCCCAGCAATTTTTCAACAGGACAGTTTTCTTGGAAACACACTGTACTTGGGCAAAAGATGATAAAATGTGGTATCCAGAAAGATGCCTGGGGCTCTGTTTGTTTAACCCGCAATTGTAATCGGCTGTAGACTCTGAAAGGTCCTCTCCCTGTAGTCAACTCACCCCAGGTGCTGGTCTGTGAGGAGGCACCCTGGTTAAATAATCAGGGCTAAAAGCACTCCTCCCCCTCTTCACCAGCTTCCCAAAGGACCACCCTCTAGGTCAGGTTTACAAACCCCCTACCGACCTTTACACAAACAAATCTTGAACTCACAGATCCTCATGAACTTTTCTAGAAAGAGCCAAATGTGTGAGGTCATTTCCTCCATGCCTTTGCTGATTTGAAGCTAAACCCACTTTCCCTCCCCTCCCTGATTCACTCATACACTTTGGCACTGCTAGAACACTTAATGAGATCAGAAAGTGATTAGCTGTCAGTCCACGAGTGAGACTGATCAGTAATGGTTTCAAGCTAAGCAAAGAAAATGTCCCCAACAACAGTCTACAGATTTTTTCTGATGCTATTTGTGCTCTTTTTTTTTTTTTAATCATCTGTGACAATTTTTAGAGCTTAATGTCTCTACCAGATTGTCTGCAGAGCCCCTCAGCAGGGCTGTCACGTGGCCACCAAGCCTGGAGTGACTATGATCAGGGTGAAGGCACAACATGGAGTTTGCAAGAGAGGTGCTTTTGTTTAAGAACCAAATACTCCCCTTACAGGAGGCTACGTGGTGTGATGGGAGAAGCCAGACACGCAAAGTCAGGTGTGGTTCCTTGGGTCTTACTCTCCCATGCTGTGTAACTTTAGTAAACCGCTTGCCTTCTCTAAGCAGCCCTGGTTCCTACATCGGAGAAATGAGGAGGCCTCCTTTGCAAGCAGCATATCTAACAGTGTCCAGATGAACAAAAGAAAGGAGGCTGAATTTAAAAAATTGGCAATTATGCCTGGCTGGTGTAGCTCAGTGGATTGAGCGCGGGCTGGGAACCAAAAGGTCCTGGTTCGATTCCCAGTTGGGGCACATGCCTGGGTTGCAGGCCAGGTCCCCAGTGAGGGCCATGTGAGAGGCAACCATACACTGCTCTTTCTCCCTCCCTTCTCCTCTCTCTAAAAATAAATTAATAAAATCTTAAAAAAAAATTGGCAATTATTACTCCTTTCATTTCTAAAGGCTACCTTAGCCTGGTGTTAAAATAAGGATATTTTGAATTCAGTAACTCTCATTTCCATGCCTCTCACTTGCACCTGCCATTTCAGGACCCACATCCTAGCAAAGCCCTCTGGAGTGGTTGCTGGAAGGCCCCAGGAGGTGCACTTTTGTTTTCCCCAAAAAGGCTGGTCAGTCACCACTGACCCTCTGTCATTTGATGTGCTGCTCTAGCGAGCCTGTGATGCTGGTGGACCTGCCTCAAGGGACCACCTCCCAGTGGGGTAGTCAGCTCACACCCCAGCATGGCAGCAGAAGGCTTTTACTTGTCTCTTTTTCCATTTAAAAATGTATATTAAAAATTGTATTTTATGACACTGTTGGTAAAGCACGAATATAATCCATATTGAATTAAAAGTTAAAACATTCTTCAACTCTAAAAGTATTTTTTGAGGCAAATTCACATAAAATTAGCCATTTGAAGGTGTACACTTTAGTGCAGGAGTGTTAAACTCATTTTTACTGGGGCCCACATCAGCCTCGCAGTTGCCTTCAAAGGGCCGAAATAACTTTAGGACTGTATGAATGTAACTACTCCTTCACCGTTAAAGAGTTTAAATTACATTCAGCCCTTTGAAGCCAACCGAAAGGTTGATGTGGCCCCCAGTGAAAATGAGTTTGACACCCTTGCTTTAGTGGCACCTAGTACATTCACAACGTTGTACAACCATCATCTTTCTCTGGCTCCAATATATTTTTGTTACTCTCTACGGAGAACTTGCACCCATGAAACACTCAGCCCCGATTCCTTCTGTCAGTTAGCACAATGCCATCAAGGTTCATCCATGGTGTGGCATCTATCAGCACCTCATTCCTGTTTATGGCTAATATTACATTGCATGGATAGCCCACATTTTATTTATCTATTCATTGGTTGATAGACTTTGGGTTGTTTTTGCCTTTGGGTCATTATAAATCATGCTGCAATGAATACTTGTGTACACGTTTTTGTCTAGAAATTTATGTTCATTTCTCTTTATGCAGGCATTGAATTGCTGAGTCATGTGTGACTCTAAGATGAACTTTTTAAAGAAATGCTACTATTTTCCAAAGCAGCTGCACCATTTTACATTCCCATCATTGGTGTATGAGTTCTAATTTCCCAACATCCTTGCCAACACGTGTTGTCATCTTTTTATTGTGGCCATCATAGTGGGTGTGAAATGGCATCCATCTCATTAGAAGGATGAAAGAGCTGGAGACCAAAGAACTGGTGTAACCTGTACAGCCTCACATGTTGCAGAGTTAGGCTCTGGACAGCAAAACTCTTTAACTCCCAATATGATGTTTGTTCCCAACAAACCAAATGGCCTTTTGTAATGGGATACGTCGCACCAGGGGTCCCTGGAAAGCAGGTCCAGGCGAACACCCCCAAATCCTACAAAAAGGCAGGGGGTGCTGGAAGGGTGTCACAGAACTGAAGGAAGGCACAGAGCTTAGGGCACGTTGCATAGCAAAGGCAGATTAAGGTAGTCTGTGTTTTCCCTAAGGGACGAGCTGTGGCAGGAAGCTCCTGCTGCGGGGCAGACGCCCCACCCCGGACCACTGCGCATGTGCGCCTGCGCGTGGCTGGGAAACGCTTGCCCTTGTCAAACGTGGCGGCGGAAAGAGGGTCAAAGACCAAAGACACAGGGCAGCCGATAAAAACGGCGGACAATGCCGCAGCACAGGACAATCCGGTTACTCCCTCTGGCTTCCCGCACACGTGGGCCTTCAGGAAGGCCGTTTTACAGCAAAGCCGTGGAAAGGCTCGCTCTCTTCGTGTGGTGGTGCGGTACAAAGAACGCGCTCCCTTTATTTGGGGCTTCGGGACTCTCTGGCTTTGGAGCTTGGTGCAGGGTCTCTCTCTGGATTTTTGGGATTTGGATGTTCTGGGCCTCCGGCCCTTCTCCTCACATACACGGGAGTGCTCCTGGGACCAGGCGGATGCCGGGCCCGCCAGGGGCCTAGACCCCACGTGGATGAGGCTCGCTCCTGGAGGCAGCGTCCCACGCTGGGACGTGGGCCTCCCTCGGCTGCAGCCTCGGGGACGCCACGACCCAGTGCAGCCGGGCGCGCGGGTTCCGAAGAGGATGGAGACCTGTTTGTGTGATCGGCTGATGGACAGATAAGGCAATGGGGAACTTCTGGGTGTGGTTTTGGCTTGTGATCTTTTGGGGAGCAACAGAAGTTCTGGGTCTAGTGGGAGAGAAGGGCTCAGAGCAGGTGTGCTCTCAGCCCCTCAACGTTGAAACCTTGTTAATAAAAACATGTTTCCTTTAACACGAAATGCTCGGTCATATATAAGGGCGACAAGTGGCCAAATCCCAGTCTGTATGGTCACACTTTTTCTTCAACTTCAACAGAGAAGCAAAGTCAGACTAGTGTAGTGACGTTGAACGGAGGTCCCTAAGCGCCGGAGCAGCAGCGGTGGCCTCAGGTGGGGGGTGGGTGCTCGTCCTCCCCACTCAGCAGCCGGACTGGGATCTGCCCAGGCCCTGGCAGGGCCAACTTTACCTTCTGAACTTTCTTCGATGGGAGAGAGCTTTAGCAATGACATGTCTGCTTCACCTACACATTTATTGAGAACCTATTAGATAGTGGTTATGGTTTTACACAGTGCAGGCACAGAGGTAAATAAATACCTCTTGAGCCCCACATATTTATATATTATCTCTATTATTCTGCTGAGTCTTAACCGTACAGGTAGATGCAGGGCATGAAGGGAATAAGGATAAGGGACACCAACTCGGACTAGAGAAGGGGAACAAGAGCTCAATCTTGAAGGACTCAGAGTGATGATGGGAAGCTTGCCAGGCTTGCTCTGTGCACAGAAGTAGGTGACGTGTGCAAGAACTTGTCTGGGTAGGTGAGAGCAGAGAGTCAAGTAGTAGAACATTCAACAGCTCAGAGCTGAGGTCCCTTGGAGCATTTTGACAGAGCTATGCACAGCTGAGAAACCTATCTTGGGGGTAGGCCCATCAGCTTTGTGGGCAACCCAGCACATATCACCCCAGCCGAGGATTTTTGCACAAGTGGTCAGTGGAAGAGTGAGAAAGGCAACTATTAACTAGCTAAGCACACAGTTTGTAGCCACTCAGCAAGTTCTGCCTTGAAGTGTGTACGGTGTGGAAAGTGAGAATCAGGCTGGCTTTGCTGGTCACACCTCCCCGCCACACAGTGTGACTATTGTTTTCACTTATGAAGGAAATAGTAGGTCCCCAACAACCATACAAGTGAAGAAAAATATGCATAGATTCATCCTTTCCATCTTGGTTTGTGTAAAGGACCTCTTTTTTGTATTCACCTCTGGCTGTGTGGTTTCTGCTGAGCAGAACTGTGAAACACGTGAGGTTGCCTCCTCAGGCCCGTGGAGAGCTACTGCGAACCTCCCCACTGACGGCCTGGATGGGACCGTGTGCCCCAGGTGTGGGTGCTGTTCACTCTGAAGTCGAATACATTCGTGATTTTAGACTTTGGTTCAGAAATCCTTTACGCTTCAAAGTTTGTTTCCAGGGCTTTGGGCTGGTAGAAATATCTGCAATGTTAGTTTTGAAGGTCTCTCTCTTTTATTTTTTTATTTTTTATTCCAATGAATAGCCCAGTTATGTGTTGACCAGTGGTCATGGCAAATAAATATGAATGTAGTTGGAAACAAGTTTCAGCTGATAATCATAGTCAGTCATTTCTACAGTAAGAATCTGTCAGGCTCAAGACTGTATGTGTACCTAGGAACATGAAGGAACAGTAATTTGACAATTTGATTGTTAAGAGGATGGGAGAGTGGAGACCTGTGTGAAGCTTTTTTTTTTTTAATCCTCCCCTGAAGATATGTTTACTGATTTTTTTAGAGAGCGAGGAAGAAAGAGAGAAACATTGATGTGAGAGAGAAACATCGATCGATTGCCTCCTGTATGTGCCCTGACCCAGGACTGAACCTGCAATCTAGGCATGTGCCCTGACCGGGAATCGAACCTGCAGCCTTTTGGTGCATAGGATGATGCTCCAACCAGCTGAGCCACACCTGTCCAGGACTGTATGAAACTTTTTTAAAAAATTACTTAGGTTGTATAATACTGATCAATGAAGAAATGATATTTTTCTTAAGACATTTTTAGTTATGTTTTAAATAAAATTGATGAAATGGCAATTGTCCATATCACAGAACATTACTGTTTTTAGGAATTGAGATTGCTGGGTGGGTGCCATGGCCTCTACACCATCCACAGCATCACTGTTGTGGAAGAATAATCGCCGTCTTTCCTTTGGAGAATGAATGTGGCTTTATTCTGGTTTGGAGTAATGTCTGATCTCCAGCGCATTAGGAAATAGGCATACCACATGGACCTAGTCTCTGTCTCTTTTCTTCCAGAGAAGGCAGAGTTGTGGGAGGACTCTAAAGGGGGCACTAGCATCTTTGTTTCCCTTTCTCACCAGTGCTGGGTCACGGGCAACAGCAGGTGGAACACTGGAGGGGAGGCAGAAAGGAGGCTCTAGGAATGAAGTCCGTTAGGGAGGAGAGTGCACAGGGCTGTGTCTTGGGGTCCTGAAGCGGGAGCCGGGGAGAGGAAGGGCCATGGATGAGCACTAGAACAAGTGCGTTTAGTGGGATAGAAGTGAGGGTGAGGGAGATCTGGAGTTTGGTGTTTAACCCTTTCCCTCTCACTCTCAGTACCCATTCCTTCCCTCAATACTTTTAAAATAAGCACCTACTACATGCTAGAGACTGTGTAGTAAGAGATGCTTAAGCTAAGGATCTTGTACATTCAGAGCCTGCCATAGGTCAGGCTTAGGATGTCTGGAGGTGCAACATCTGGTCTGGGCAGGGGGTGTGCAGAGCACTGGTCTCACCTGTTCATTTCGGGCAGCGTGGGATGGTTTATGGGTGCCTGCGTTCACAAGAGCCCTGCATTTGCTCACACTTTCTCTTTTCCTGGAATTTACTTTGCTCCACAAATATCTGTGGTTTTTCCAAATTCAACAGGAACATCACTTTGCTGTGAAAATTTCCTGACGCTAGACATAGATCACAATACTCATAAATCTGTGTTTACTTCCCTGCTCCTATGAGTAGATGGTGAGGGTCTCGAAGTCTGAGGCTACACCTTCCTCATCTGGTGTTCCCGTTCTCCAGTGCAAAGATGATGCTCAGTTCTTGCTCTTGAATGAATGAATGAATAAACCTCAGATTGTGGATTTTGTTTCTTAAGCAGCCGTCGTTAAGGTCATTTTCTCCCTGCCCTGTGGGCTCCCTGAATCACCTCTAGCCACCCACTTTAGCCAGAGACCCCCATGGAGAGGGCCTGAAACCCTTTTGGTTATACAAGTATTTGGTCTATTATTTTCGATCCCTGCCACTGCTGTTACCATGAACTTAACACATTGTGTACCACATAGAAATCTCTAAGACATACGCCAGGGACTGCACGTTTTTGGGCAAACTTGAAGACGAGGACTATTTGAATGACCAAAATACAATGTAACTGCAATGCTTTATGGGTTTGTGCAATTATATAGTTTTTCGTAGATTGACCTGCACGGTTTCCACCAATGAAATCGCTTCATTCGATGTGGACAAGACAGTGTGTTGACATCTAAGGTCCCTAACAGATGGCGTGCAAAACACGAGAAAACTCGTGAGCGGTCCTTAAGTTGTTAAGATGGGCTCCCAAGCTGTAACCGACTGTCAGAGGCTATAAAAACCCTGGAGAATGTTTGGTAACATGCGCTGAGCCAAGGTGATAAATGGTATATTTAAGGAATGGCATTAAAAGAAAAAAATTTAAATTAAATTGGAGGCAAAACAAAAAACCAAAAAATTAATTATCACAAGCTTAGTAGCTTAAAGCAACACAGGTTTATTCTCTGACAGTTTGGGAGGTCAGAAGTCCAGTACAGGTGTATAGGGGCTAAAATAGGTGTGGCCAGGCTGTGTTCCTTTTGGAGACTCCAGGGGAGACTCTGTTTCCTCGCCCTTTCCAGCCTCTCGGGACCACCCCCAGAGCTTACTCAATGGCTGCTGCTTCCTCCTGTTGCTTCTTCCGGCAATGGTGGGTCCAGTCCTTCTTATAATACCGTTTTCCTGGTTTGTTCTCTTCTGAATTCTTCTTGCACTTATGAAGACCCTGTGATTGCAT
Organism: Micronycteris hirsuta; assembly: GCA_004026765.1. Lineage (NCBI taxonomy): Eukaryota > Metazoa > Chordata > Mammalia > Chiroptera > Phyllostomidae > Micronycteris > Micronycteris hirsuta. The sequence goes on along the minus strand of PVJI01012957.1, from coordinate 41,377 downwards.
TGGGCCCAACCCAAATACAGGATAATTTACCCACGTCAAAGTCAGCTGATTAGCAGCCTCAATTCCATCTACAACCTTAATTTCTTTTCACTATGTAACCTAACATATTCGCAGATTCTGAGGAGTGAGATGTGAACACCTTTGCAGGGGAGGGTGGGGAACACACTATTCTGCCTGCCACAACCTGTAATAGATTTCAGATCTCAAATAGGGAGTTTTTTGGTTATTTACGTAGTTTAGTCTGGACTGATATGACAAAATACCACATACTAGGTTGACAACAGAAATTTATTTCTCACAGTTCTGCAGGCTGGACCAAGATCAAGGCCCTGGCAGGTCTGGGGTCTGGTGTCTGGTGTGGGCTTGTTTCCTTGTTTATAGGTGGCCGTCTTCTTGTGGTGTCCTCACATGGTGGGAGGGGCCAGGGAGCTCTGTGGGGTCTCTTTTATAAGAGCACAAACCCCCTTCATGAGGTCTCTACCCTCAAGACCTAATCACCTTCCATTGGCCCTTCCTCCTAAAACCATCACACTGGGGATTAGGATTCCACATAGGAATTTTGGGGGACACAGCATTCAGACTGCAGCACTACACATAGCTCTCTTTCATCCCTTCAAAGTACTGAGAGTTGCCTGCTTAAGGACTTGACATTCAAGCCAAACACCAATGTTTGGTCCAGAAAAATCCAGGGAGGTGCTGTGTTGATCCCTTCTCCACAAGTGTGGGAGCGACTGAGACATGCAAGGCTCTGGCTTCTCTCTGGTTCTGAGTCACCACCCCAGGGACGTACTGGACTCCAGACTAGCCATTCCTGGGTTGAAATGACTGTTAATAATGTTAGACATGTGGCAGCCACTCTTTTGCATATATCATTGCAGTTGCCACCATCACTCAAGGGTAGGCATTATCATCCCCAGGTTCACATGGGAAAATTGGGTTGGGTCAAATTGAATAGATTGCCCCAGGTCACGTAATAAGTGGCACAGTTGGGTTCAGAGCCAGGGCTTATCTGATATCACTTCATTTATGGTCAGCTCTGAGGAAACTTTCTCTTAAAATGCCCCCCAGATTATTTCTGTGAGTCTTTAGGGAAGAGGCTGCACATTAGAATTAATTACTTGGTGTGCTTTTAAATAATGCCAACGGCATGCCTCAAACCCATTGCATCAGAATCTTTGGGAGCAGGGTTTGGAGATATAAATACGTATATATCCCTAGAGAAGTCGTGTGTGTTCTTTGTGTTCTCTGTGGCCTTGACCTCTGCCCAGCACTGGCCGCCTCGTATTCTGTGGCTGAAGAGGAAATGTTGAGCAGGTGGGCTTTCTCTAATTCTCTTGGGGCCACATGGGCCCTGCCTTGCCAGCTGGCAGGCTTTTTGCTTCAGTCACCAGATTAGGGGGAGCTTCCCTAGGTGTCTTTGCACCCTGTCATGACTTAGCCGTTGCAGGTCAATGCCTTTCCCTGGCCATCCCTGTTTGACCAGGTGAGCTGGGATGAGGAGAAGTGGCCCCACAGGGTGCAGGAGTAATGTCAGCACTTCAGAGGGATAAAAGTATTTATTTTCATTCCTTCACTCCCCTTTCCCTCATTGATTTTTTTATGGTGGAATAAGTGCTCAGTACTAGCAGAAAATAGTAATTTGTAAAGAGAGTGATTTAGGTTTTCCCCCTGACTTCCTGTTGGTTTAGTAAATCCACATAAATTACTTTAGAGTGGAAATGACTCGAATGCTTGCCCAGAATGGCAGACATGAGCTGTTTCCAGAAAGAGCAGGCAGTGGTGCTAGAGTGTAGCTGAGTGCTAGCCCCATGTCTGTCCCGGTTTGCTGTCTGACTTCAGATGATGGTCAGCATCAGCACTGCGTGCCTTCAGCACGGAAGTGCTGACCCGGGGAGGGTGGCAGGATGCACGGGGAGGGAGGCTTCAACTTTCTAGACCAGATGGTTTGTTAACATGTGAAACATGTTTTCTTATTTGTGAAACACTTCAAAAAGTCCAGAAGATTAGAGGAAATAATATAACAGACCCTTATACATCCATCACAAAGTTTAAACAATGGTTATTTTTTTGCTACATGTCCTTTAGCATTCTAAAAAAGAGAACAATAAGGTAGTACCTGCAAACTATTGCCCCACCGAATCTTTTTTCCCTCCTCCCTCAACAGTAACCAACCATTCACTTGAACTTGATGTATGTTAGTCTCATGAATGGCTTTACGTCTTAACTATAGCGTATGCCGCTATAAATGATCACCCTGTGACTGTTTTGTGTTTTTATAGTAACTGTATATTCCTCTTCCCTTGTTTTTTCTTTTTGTGACTTGAGAAATCCTTCCCTGTCCTAGATTCATAAAAGATAAGTTTCCTATGTTTATTTTAAAGGTTTTACAGTTTTGCTTTTCATATTTGTGTCTTTAATCCATTTAAAATTAACTTTTGTGAAGGTGTAAGGGAAGAACCTAATTTTATTTCTTTCATCATTCCTTCAGTAATTCCTTCTTTCCCTATTGATTTTTAGCATCACCTGTATCATCTATCTGGCTTTTGTATATGTGAGTCCTATTATGCTCTGTATTCAGTTCTGTTGATCAGTGTGTCTATTCCTGTACGTTACTACATTGTTGTAATTACTATAACCTCATCTATCTTTAATTATTATTTTTTACTAAGGTATAATACATGTATCATGAAATTTACCCTATCAAAGTGCAAAACTTAGTATATTCATAAAGTTGCATAACCATCATCACTATTTAATTCTGGAACACTTTTATCACCCTCAAAGGAAACCCTATACCCATTAGCAGTCACTCCCCACTTCCTTCCCCCACTACTGGCTACCACTGGTGTACTGTCTGTCTCTATAGATTTGCCTATTCTGGACATTTCATATAAATGGAATTATATAATATGTGGTCTTTTGAGCTTGGCTTCTTTTACTTAGTATTTTCCAGGTTGCATCCATGTGGTAGCATGTGTCAGTATGCCGTCCTTTGTATGGCTGAGTCAGATTCCATTGTGTGGGCACGCGGCTGTTCGCCAGTATTCGCAGTGATTGTTCCAGGACCCCCATGAATACCAAAATTCGTGGGTGCTCAAGTCCTGTGTATACACTACCATGGTATTTGCAGATAGCCTATGCACACCCTCCTGTATACCTTAAATCATCCCTAGATTACTTATAATACCTCATACAACATAAATGCTATGTAAATAGTGGTTATACCATGTCGTTTAGGTAATAATGACAAGAAAAGAAGTCTGTATATGTTCAATGCAGACACAACCATCATAGGCCAACTATGTAGGACACATCAACAACAATGTAACATTTTTTTTCCAAATATTTTTGGTCCGTTGTTGGTTGAATCCGTGGGTGTGGAACCTGTAAATAGTGGTTTGCGGAGGACTGACTGTATCATATTTTGTTTAGCAATTCATCAGTTGATGAACATTCGAGTTGTTTTCACTTTTTGGGTGTTCTGAGTAATACCACTATGAACAATTCTTGTACAAGTTTTTGTGTGGACATACATTTTTATTTGTCTCAGAGTGGTACTGCTGGGTCAAATGGCAGTCCTATGTTCAGCATTTCGAGGGACCACCAAACTATTTTCCAAAGTGGTTCCAACAGGTTCCGGTTTCTTTACATCCTCACCAACACATCGTTGTCTGTGTTTTTGATTACAGTCATCCTATTTGGTATGACGTTGTATCTCATTCTGGTTTTGATCGCTATCTTCCTGTCACTAATGAGGTTGAGTATCTTTTCATGTGCTTATTGGCCATTTGCGTGTCTTCTTTGGAGGAATGTCTATTCAAATCCTTTGTCTCATTATGTGTTTCAATATCGAATAGATGATCCCTTCCTTTTACTTCTTTAAAATTGTCTTTCTGTTCCTGGCTCTTCACGCTTTCATACGAATTTCCCTATGAGCTCGTCCCACCCAAACAGACATTGGGATTCGTAATGGAATTTGAATTTATAGATTAACTTGGAAAAATTGATTTCTGCAAATACCCATAAACATGGCAAATATCACTAGTTGCCCCAGTTTCCAGACCAGTTCTGAAATGTCTGTTTCCAAATTATCAGAGGGAGACAGAGACTGAGACAGAGAAAGAGAGAGAGATATTGAACTACTATCATTATTTTCAGGCTCTATTATACTTAGTCAAATACATACCCCAAATAATAAAATGGTGTATCTCTCCATTTACTTAGTTTCTTTAAATATATTCTTAAATATTTAAAACATAATTTTGTTCATATAGATTTTCATTTTGCTTGTTAGATGTATTTCTATGTTCTTTACAGTTATTGTTGCTATTGTTACCAGGATCTTTTCCAAAATCACATTTTGTGTATGTTTGTTGTTAGTGGCTAAGAACATTGCTGATTTTGCATCGTGTTTGTGTACCAACAACTTTACTGAATGTTCTCACTAGTTCTACCAGTTTGCCTATAGACATGTTTGACTTTTCTTTGTTGTTTAGCATTATCTCAAAATTACAACTTTTTTCTACTTAATTCTTACATTTTAATATTCCTTTTTCTTGTCTTATTGGACTGATGAACATTGGTGGTATAAGTTTGTATAAAAGCAATAATAGCTAACATCCTTATATTTTTTCCATATTTTAAAGGATAAATTATGATTTTTCACTATTAATATGTTTATTATTTTTGAAAGATATTTTTATCTAGTTAAAAGAACATTTATACTATGTTCTTTTATTTATACTATGAATTTTTCCTCAAACATGAGAATTTAATTTTATCATATGCCTTTTTTGCTTCTGTAATTTTTCTTTTTCTTATTTATTATTATGTGAATTATATCAAAAGATTTGTAACATTAAATCTTCCTAGGGTAAAATATATAGTCAAGATTTGTTTGAATATTGCTAAACTAATTTTGCTAATAGTTTATAAAATTTTTCTGTATTCCTATGTTGTGAGATAGGCCTATGGTTTATTATTATTATTTTATTATTATTATTATTATTATATCGACACTATTACAGATAGGCCTGTGGTTTTTGATTCCACACTGTCTTGTCTGTGCATAGTATCTGTTCTGTGAAACAATTTGAATAAGATTAAAAATATCTGTTCCTTTGGTGTTTGGTAATACCCGTGGAATCATTTGAGGTTGGGTTTTTTTGTGGGTATATTTATCTGTGTGCACATGTGCCTGTGTATTATATAAAGTTTCCTTTAAGCCCTGCATAAGCTGCACCCTCATATCTTGATTCATGGTATTTTCATTTACTTTCAATCCAAAATATTTTCTAATATTTATTCAAATTACTTTATTGACCCATAAATTATTACCAAAGATATGGGAGTACAAAGGGTTACCGTTTTTGTCATAGGTTTTTTATTTTGATTGTGTTATGATGAGAGGGCGTGGTTTTGTGATAGTTGCTGTCTCATACTTGTTAAGGGGACCGCGAGTCCTAATACTCTGTGTTCTCTAGTTCTCAGGCATAGGCATCTCACAAATGTCTGTTAGATCAAGCTTCTTAATTGTGCTCTTTAAAACTGCTACAGGCTGTCTGTTACTATACTTCTCTAAAGATTTCTTTTTTTATTAGATAATTATTTTATATACTACATTTTAAAAATTCTTTTGCACATTGTAATTCTATTATCTCAAGTTCTCGTATTTATGGTGTGTCTTGTCTTTTGTTTATGGTAGATTACTCCTTGTGGATTTTGAAAAATTTAATTGGGAGGTTATTTTAGATTAACTTTTCTCTTCCATGGTTGCTTGTGGCATTAATGGTTTGGCTTTTTCCAGGATCCTCAAAATGATCATTGGTTCAGGACCAATTTTTATGCTAATTTCTTAATTGAGGAGATTCTAGAAAATATTGGTAAGTTTGAACTCCAGTCGGTCTGAGATTTCTAATTCCCAAAGGAGATGTTTTTGCTCATCTAGAATTCAGAGACAGACAAGCTATCTTGTTTATGTGCATTGCTAGATTTTGTTCTAGTCTATCTTTTCAGAGAGTTTATCACTTTTTTTGATCATGAGAGAAAGCAAGAGGATGTGTCTGCCTTCATTCTCTCTCTGTTCAATTATACAGATGCCTTATGGGGAAAGATACAGATGCCCTAGTAGGCATTCCTTGCTTAAGAAAAATAATTATACTGATTAAAAACGTCCATTCCTGCAAAAAGAAGCAGTTATTATGCAGCAGATGCCAGGAGGCTCAAAGGCTTTCTCCTTATAGATAGGAGAAATAATGTAGCCACAAGAATTACAATTCATTGTCTTTAAGTGTTAAATCCAGAGATAGACGAAAGTAGTCTTTGCCTTTGAGGAGTTCGTAGACTAGTAGAGATGAACAGACAATCTCTAGGGAATTAAAGAATGATACAGTCAATGTTTTAAAAAAATTGATGAATTATTCTTCATGAAAATAAAAAACTTTTGGTCTTCAAAAGACACTTATGCAAAGGAAAAGACATGCCACAGACTGGCTAGGCCATGGAAAAACTGAAACTCTCATACACTGCTGGGGGAGGGAAATGTAAAATGGTACAACCACTTTGGGAAACATTTGGGAAGGTTATTAAATAAGTATACATATTCCTAACATATATCTGCCATTTCACTTCTAGTTATTCACCCAAGAGAAAATAGAATATATTCTCATATAAAGATTTTAATATTAATGTTCATAGATGGTCTATTTTTAATAGCCCCAAACTGGAAATAACCTAAATATCCATCAACAGATGAATGGATAAATCAAATAGTATTCAACAGTAAAAAAGAGTTGAACTATTTATTGACACACACAGATGAATGAATCCTTAAATAATTATGTTGAGGATGAAAGAAGACAGGCAAAAAAAGAATACAAGCTATATGATCCATTAAATAAAACTCTAGAAAATGCAAACTAATCTATACTGATGAGACAGGATAGTAAGAAGCTAGGAAAATTCCTTGGCAAGTGGAATAGGGACACTGAGACAGAGAGCGGAACAAAATGGCCAAGCAATTTACAGCCAGGTGCAGAAGGTCACCTCCCTAGAGATTACATCTAAGCATCAGTTGTTTTTCAGCTCCAGGTCCAGAAAAACAGCAAAACCAGGTGGGCAATGCCAGGACCAGCTGCAGTCACTAATGACCCCCTGCCCTGGCACTGACCAATCAGTAGAGACCAGGACCAGGAAGAGCACACCTGGAAAACTGATGAATATTCTGCTGAAACCCTCCCCTGAGACCTCCCCTAAGATTCCCCAGCTGCAAGAGAGACATAAAAGCTCAAGACAAAGGACCCAGTGAGCACCTTCTGCCTCTGGGGAGAAGCCTGAGCCATTCCCTTTCCCCCTTCTTCCTTCACTTCTTTCACTATAGGTATGAATCTCCTAAACTCTAAGAATCCCCACAAAACTTGCAACGGGGTGAGCAATGGCAGTGGCAGCTCATCCCAGGTGAACCCCTAGAACTTGTCCCCAAGGTCCCCTTTTCTCTGACTTCCCAGTGTGTCACGGATTTCGTCTCGCAAAATCTGTGGGGGGGACCGCACCGATTGCGTGAATCAAACTCACCCAGAGACATGCTTTGAGAATAGAGTCTGGCAGCCACGGGTCTTTCCCTCCATCTTGGAAACGGCCCCGGGCGTACGTAGCTCAGCAGGGCTTTTTATTAGAAGCTTTAGGACACATTTACATTGGATTGATTATTCATGGCTTATGCAGAACAGGGGTCTTCAGCTGAGTCATGAGGATTTGTGGGAAGGGAATAGATAAGGGGTAGGTTTACTCAGTTACAGAGTATTAGGATGTAAATTCAAGTCCGGTGGCAGACAGGACTGGGGTAGTGCATTAAACAGGAGACAAGTATATTGAGGGTAAGCTAACTAGGGCTGTTAACTTTTAGGATCATAAAACATTGAGGCAGTGATCCATTAACTCAAGCTTCTTGGCTTTGGGGGAAGAGAGACTCAGCAAGTCAGAGAATTTTTTAAGATACATTTTTGCCAAATTCCCATTAGAGAATTCCTTTTCTACAGACATGAATCACGCTTGTCCACACGGGAATAATTTTTCCTCACATGGAGTTGAGCTCTTTACACGTAAATTCCCAGGACTGCGTGTTTACACGTGTGTGGAAAGAATTCCCACATCTCCCCCTTTTTTCTTATGAAATCCTTTTCCACGGGCATGGATCACGCCAGCCCACACGGGAGTAGTTCTTCACGCGGAGCTGAGCTCAGACACGTGTGATTCACAGGGCTATGATCCTCCATGCATGTGAAAAGAATTTTTACACCAGTGAGCTAAGGCAACCCTGCCTAGGCTCTCCTGTTGCTGGTTCTATGCTAAGCCCTTCCTTGTTTCACTGTCCCCAACTTTAATAAATGTACCCTCATAGTCACCTGGACTCATATTGTGAAATCTTTCCTACATGAAGTCAAGAACCCACACAATACCGCCTGGCCCTAGGGAGACCTGCTCAGCGCCAGTCCCCCTGTTTGGTAACAGTGGTAGAAAACCCATCAGAGTTTGGGGTTGGAGTTGGGTAGGAGAGGGAAAAGAATGACAAAGGATCATATAGAAATTTTTGGGGCTTAAGAATTTATTATCTTGATTGTGGTATATACCTATGTCAAAATTTATCAGATTGTTCAGTTGAATGTGTGCAGTTTACTGTTTACTATGATACTTTGTTGAGGTTCGTTAAAAATAAGTGCCTTGGGACTGAATAAGTACATTCAGGATGGTATCTGTAGATAGTACGTGGGAGAGTCCCTAGTTGACATTATCTGGAGGTCAGGGAAAAGGTAATGCCTGACCTGAGATTTGGAATTTGAATCTGTTATTCAGGGAGAGGGGGTAAGGAAGGGCAGGCAGGGTGGAGAGTTCTCCGTGTTGAAGCTTTGCACTCAAAGCTTCCAAAGCATATAACCGTGTGGTGCGTTTAGAGACCTACAAGAACTTGGCATGACTGAAACACGGGATGCTTATGAAGAGGAGGTGGACAGCAGAAAAGAGAAGTGGGTAACGACTCTCTCATATTTCTTTCCAGCTCAAGTTTATGACATTCTCATTATAATATGCCACTTGTGTAACCAGCTTGTCCAAGCATCCCCATCCTTAAATACCAAACGGGGTCACATCTCCATTTACGTGCAAGTTACAACGGTAAACCCCCCACCTACACAAAGTATCTCTCAGTTATTTGGGGGATTCTCCAAACGGGCTTTCATGTGTATGCTCACAAAACATTCTGCTCTGGAGTCTTTTACCAGATGCAAGTGCTGCTTTGTGGTGAAGGGGCCGTTGTGTCCTGCAGATCTCCCAGGGCATTGAGCTGGAGGGGGTGGGAGACAGACACAGGTCCCATTTCATTTTTGTGGGTTCCAGTTTGTGCTCGCTCTTGTCCACATCCAGTTTTCCTTCTTGACTGACAGTCTAGCTGATCTATAGAAACTTCAAATTTAACACCAGATACAGAGGCAACATACTGCATAGAATGCTGTACCATCACCCGCAGCTGCGTGAGGTCCAGCTCCTATAATAAATGCCTTACCCCATGTCACTCACAGTGGTTCAGCTTTTCTGATTGAACCTGACTAAAACAGGTCTCCCATTCACCTCTGCTACCTGGGCCCAGGAGCAGCTCTGCTTGCCAAAACATTTGCAAAGTCCTCTTATGAAAGTAAACTTTCCTGTGTCTGACCATTACCTTTACAAAGACTCAACCTGCAGGGCTGATTAGGGGACAGGCGCCCACACAAACCTTCCATTTTCCTCTTTTCTCCCAGCGCTCACCCCAAGCAAGTAAATGCCCTCCTCCTCCACAGTTAATAAAAACAACACTTCCTGCACTTCCATGGGTGTGAACAGATGTTCCGTGTGGGCGTGAGAGCTGGTGAGGCCTTGCCCCACCAGCTGCCCCAGGGCCCTGCTCAGACAGCCTCCAGTGCTTGGGGACATAATGAACTCCTCCCTCAGTCTTTGATTCTTCTGTTCAAAGAGTCCCAGCAACTTGACCCTGTTCTCATCATATGTCTTTGTTTGCACTCATTTCTTTTCCATGGTACTTTGCCAGAATTCTGGGATGGATTACCATGCCTCCATGAAGATCCAGCCAACGGAAGGAGCAGAGTCATTTCATGGCTTTTGAATGCCATGCAACACTATATCTGGTAAACTGAGCCTACGGAGCCCCCCAAAAGTGAGGAAAGTCTAAGGATGGAAGAGGATGTACCACACACGGGTTACCAGAGGCCCTGAGCCTTACTCATCCTGCATAAGTCCCCCGGTTCTGGGCAAGTCCCTTTCTGCCCTTCCTCTGTAAAGAAGGCCCTGTATGCTTACAATATTTCCTACCTACTGGTCTCGTTGGGCATTGTGAATATGATGGAGATAACACACCCCGAGGCCTGAAAAGCTGTATCGCCTCGTACAGCCATTTCCAAACCTGCCTGATTATCGGAACCCCCTCGGCTGGGTCACTATTCCTACATATGTGCTAGGGACCAATGCAACTTTCCAGCTCCACAACCTCCTCCTCAAGATTTTCACTCAGTTGGCTGAACTGTAACATGGAATCTGTATTTAAAAGCAAAACAGAACATAGAACAAACAACTCTGCAGCTTATTCGAATGATAAGCCAAGTTTGGACACAACTGATCTAGTGAAGGAAAGGGCCTTACAAAGTTTAGGGGCTCTGCCTCAAAGTCCAAGGAAAATGAAGCAATTATCCATACAATTCCAGCACAAAAACACATTTTCATTAGAATTATATAAATCACAAGTAACTGTTTAGAGACATTTGTGTGGAAAGCATACTGGCAAAGCAAAAATCTCACTTGTTTCAATTCAGACCAAGCCTCTGAGAAAAATGCCAGCAGCGGAGGTTGAGTGGAGAGGCAAGAACTTCATTTTCTGAACAGTTTTATTCGCATTTGTGGCCACCATACATTCTAGGTGTGCCGAGAGTCTCTTCCTTTCATATATGGTTATTGTTACTTACAGATCACAAACCATGGATTTCCATTTACCATTCCATAGTACACATATAGTGTACTATGCTCTGGCTAACCATGAGAGAATAGCTTTTGAGACAGATTACCATTTGCTTGAGATTTAAAACTTTAATTCATCTTTCAATGTATCTGTACTTTTAGATCACCATCTGTTGTATCTAAGGTGGCCCCATATCACAGATGTTTTGGGGGATCCACAGATTTTGTTCTGTCTTCTGTCTCCTTTGCACCAATGACCAGTCAGTGGCCCTACATTTCCTAATTTGAGTGTGGCAAATTGTGGCTTTATCTTCAGAGACTGAGTGAAATGCATGCGACTGTGTTTTAGGTCTCTGTCCCAGGGGGTGCGTTTGTTAGATAAAGCATTTCTTCAGTGTTAGGTTTCCTGGGAGGAAAAGCGGTAGCTTATTTTGGTTCTATCAAAATTATTAGTCCATTGCTTCTGTCTTGCTCTGGGTGGTCCCCCTCAGAGGAAGTGTGGGGTGGGGCGGGAGGGGTGGTCTTTGGGGCCAGGGCTGCATTTTCTGTGAACATCAACTCTGTGCTGCCATCTTGTGGCTGGGTACACCAGCAGGGGCATTTCTGGGCCGCACGGGAGGAAGAAGGGTTGCCTGGAGTCACACATTAAATACACAAACACTAATGAAAACTGATGAGCAAAAAAAAAATAGGTTTTAAGTAAATTTATGATTTTGTGTTGAGCTGCATTTACAGCCATCCTGGGTTGCATGCGGCCTGCAGGTTGAACACCCCTGTAGCTTTAAAGACTACCAAAGACTCAGCAACCTTTGGAAAGGAACCAGGTTTTTTATAAAAAAATTGAATTTATTGGGTGACATTGGTTAATAAAATGATACAGGTTTCAGGTGTACAATTCTATAGTATGAAAGGATGCTCAAAATCACCAGTCATCAGAGGGATGCACATTAAAACCACAAGGAGATAGTGTCTCACACTTGTAAGAATGACGACTATCATCAATAAATCAACAAACAACACATGCTGGCAAGGATGTGGAGAAAAAGGAACACTTATGCACTGTTGGTGGGAATGCAGACTGGTGCAGCCTCTGTGGAAACAGTATGTGGCTACCTCAAAAAATTAAAAATGGAGATGCCTTATGATCCCGAGATCTATTTCTGGGAATATATCCTAAGAAACTTGGGATACTAATTAGAAAGACTATATGCACCCATTCCATTTAGTTCATTGCAGCAGCATTTACAATGGCCAAGTTATGGAAGCAGCCCAAGTGTCCATCAGTAGATGAGTAGATAAAAAAGCTGTGGGATATTTACACAGTGGAATACTAACTACTCAGCTGTAAAAAAATAAGGAACTCTTATATTTTGCAACAGCTTGGATGGACCTGTAGAGAGTGTTATGCTAAGTGAAATAAGCCAGTCTGAAAAAGACAAGATTTCACTTATATGTGGAATCTCATGAACAAAATAAACTAAAGCACTGGATTTTTAGGATGCTTGTTCCCTACCTGCTCAGCAGAAAAAGTTGACCACGAATTCCTAACAACTATGAAAGTAGGAATTGCTTTTCTCCTTTCTGGATGAAGAAAGTAATTGCTTGATTATGAAGGTAGAGCCCATCAGTTCCTTAAAAGAGAAAGGAATTCATTCTTGTTTTGGTTTTAGTTGTTCTTGGATCAGCTCTTAGGCAATATTTTGAGCCAAGTTTTGAGAAGTTTGGAGAGAAGGTCTTGAAGCACACTACCCAAGGCCAGGAGAAGAGGCAGAAAGAGGAAACAGACAAGCCTTGCCTGGGGGCGGGGGCGCTCCAAGTGGGGCCCTGCACCAGCAGCTCCAAGGCCTGGTTAACATTCACATTCTTGAGCCCCAGCCCCCACCTGCCGAGCCAGAGACTCTGGGGTGGGGCCCGGAGATCTGTGTTTTTGATAATTCAGAGGCTCCAGTTAGAAGACCACTGTGCTGGGGACTAGGAGCCATCGCTGGACAAATGGGAAGTAGATGGCATTCAGCATCCATTTGGCTCACCTTTGAACTTATTCCTCTTCAGTTCCCTCTCCCAGTGTTATATACTCAACAAACAAGTGTTTAGTGAGTGACTACGGGCAAACCAGGGGTTCAGGTCATGTGGACATAGGGCTGGTCTGAGCAAGGGCTCAAGAATTTGCATTTCTGAGAATGTCTCCGTGGCTGCTGGCCTAGGGGCTGTATTTGGGGAACTGTGGTCTAGAGACAAGAGCAGCGGCTCAGAAGCCTTCGTGGTTTCCAGTGGAGAGTGCAGTTCAGGCTTTTGAGATCCGTGTGGCAGTGAGACCGGATTCTGGACCCTTCCTGCCTCCTACTGTGGGTGCTCGGGAGACATGTTTATTTGAATTGAACTCCAGTCCATTATAAAGAGATTAAAATAACATGCTGTGATTTCACCACCCAAAGGTTAGGGGATTCAAAAGCCAAAGCAGACAAGCAATTATTGAAAGGCCTCAAAGAAAATTGTCAATAGTCATGGAAATTTTGGCCATAGATCGAAACGCCTGCTTCCTGCTCTGCATCGCGGGAACCTAATCAATATCACTTGCAGGCAGTTCATCCACCTCTTGTTTAATTTGCCATTTATAAGTTTGGTTGGTGCAGCGAATCTAAGCAATTCTGGTGCAAAGAATAAATAAGCAGAAGAGCAAATCAAACTGGATTTGTGGGCACAATCATACAGTAAGAAATCTCGGTCCTGGAAGCAGAGCTCTAATTGCAGATCAGAATACAAATCTCTGCTTGTATGTCTCACACACTATACCTGCTGGCCGTAAACAGCTGCTCTGATTGATCTCCTAGTCGACTAGCATTGCTTGGGAAGGTAAGAGCTGAATTTTGCTATGCAAAAATCTTTAAGTCTCATAGAATGCATGAGGCAGCTTAGTGTGGTGGCAAATTCTCAAAGTTTGGGGGTCAGGCAAAGTTGGCCCCCAAATCCTTTATACCTTGTGGGAATTTACTTGATTTCTCTGGATCTCATTTTCTTCACCTGTAAATTTGGGACAGTGCAACCTACTTCATGGTGTGGTTTTAAGGATCAAATGAAAAAAGTAGGCAGGCACATAGTAGGTGCTCAATATATAGTAGCTATATCTAAGCTCCCAGTTGCAGAGGGCTGGGCCAGCAGAGTCAAGGAGGCGAATATCTCCACTTGCAGCCTTGTACTCGGGCCTTGTCTTCCTGCTTAAGGCTGCTCTGTGTTAAAACGTGAGTGAATGAGCCTCCATTGGAGGCACCCTCAGGGCTCTGAAAGTTTTGTTACACCCAGGGCAGCAGAAATGCTGGCCTAGCGCAGCAGCATCAGACGATCACACTGGAGAACAAGACTACTGCAGAATTGACAGAAATGGCCTCTGTAGTCTTGGCTGTAATAAGATGTGCTTAAATTTTGAAAAGGATGCCCTATATATGTGGTAGGTCCCTGTTTGCTAGAGTCACTGGGTTTATCAGATGCATTCCTCCTGGAAAACTGGCTGAGCTCATTTGGTGGTGGAACAATTGGGAGGAAGGAGGGTTTGGGCTGAAGGAGGGTAGTCCTGGGGTCGGGGGGTGGGGGATGCTGCCGTGGCAGCATGGAGGGTCCATGGATGGGAGGGAAAGAAAGAAGGGGTGCCTGGAAAAGTGGGGAGGGTGGATGTGGGACCCTGGAGACTGAATGTGTAGCTTTTCTGAAGAAAGATCCTTCTGAGCGAGTCCTGTGAAATGGTTTTCATGAATCATGGGTCAGTACTCTTACCATGTGGCCCTATTGCCTAGACAGTTCATTATTGAATCTAGGAGATGAAAAAGCCACCCTGTGGTTGTGTGATGAATGTGCAGGGGAAAGAGTGTAGGCCATGGGGTTGGATTGGGTCCTGAGTTCGAGTGCGGATCTGTGACTTCTGAGTGGTTTTGGGCTAGTTATGTAATTGATCTGTGACTCGGGTCTTACTGTAAGGCGGGATTAATGATATATCTGTCTCACAGACTTGTTGTGGGGATTAACAGCAGTGATGCGAGGAAGCATTTAGCAAAATGCCTGGTTCACACAGCAAGCACTAAACATTAATTGGTGTTATGATAAAAAGTTTTTCTCTTTGGAGCCCCTCGTATGGGTTTTTAGCTGTGTGACTTTGAAGAGGTCACCTATTCTTTTCGAGACTTAGTTGCTTCAGCTCTTTAAAAACTGAAATAGCCCCTGGGGACCTGCCGGTGGGGCCATGGGTCACAGGGACTGCTGTCCATGCTGGATGTGTTCAGACAAAGCCGTTCATTAGGAGACTGAGTTGGTGGTGGGACACTTAAACTGGTGCATGTGGGGAGGCTGGAAGGGGTCTGAAGCTCATCAGAACTTTGTTTGGAAAGAAACGTGTCTTCCGTTTTGACTGAGAGGAAACGGGGAGGGGATGTGGTGTAGCATACCTAAAGCAGGGCTGGCTGACGAAACTTCGTGGTTGTGTTTCTCAAACCACTGGCGCAGGTCCAGACTTGCAGCCTGGGCTGAGTTTGCACCTGTCAGTTACGTCCTCGCTTGACTTTGGGTTAAACTGCTGAGGCAGCCATGGCAACTGGGTCCTGAAAAGCAGCCCTGCCATTACATGGACCCACTTTCCAAATTTTGCCAATTTTCATTTATTAAATCATTGTACATTTGTCAGTATATTCTAGGCGCAGGGAATTCAGCAATGAACAAAACATACAAGTCTTGCTCTCAAAGAACTTTCGGTGTTGTAGGGGATAGAGGCACTAGACAAATAGTAGACTACATACTCATATGATTAAGATTTTTTTGCTGTGAACTGAAAGTTCAGAATGCCATGAGACCGCACAATAGGCTAAAACCCAATTTAGACTGGGGGTCTAAACAAGAATAAGTGAAATGTGAATGAGTGCAGATGAGAGAGGAAAAGGCATTGACTGGAGTGGAGACGGGCCTTTATTTATATTTTTAAACAAAAGCCTCCCTTTCACAAACACGCATTGACCATGGGAAAAGCTGTGCCCCTGCTTCCTGCTGTGATTGTCCTCTGAACGCACGTGCTTCGTGTTCCCCCACGGGACTCGTTTACTTCCGTTACTGCTGACTCGATGCATTCGAACTTCAGGCTCCCACCTGGACGAAGGCGTCGGAACTCTTCTGCTCTCCGGTGTGTCTGGTCTGCTCTTTCCACCTGGACTCCACTCGGTGTGCGGCACGCTGGCTTGTTACTCCTGCGTCACACTGTGTGTTAGGTGGTGTGTGGTGCGTCTCTGTGAAGGCACAGGTGGCGTCTCCCCAGCGAGAGTCCTGACGAGGCTGGGGAATGTTAGAGCCAAACGAGCCGTTGTATGGGGTGGGCAAAAGTAGGTTAACAGCAGTAATGATAACAAACTGTAATAATTAGTCAATAATAATACAAGAATAAACTGTGTGTTTACACACTCACAACCGTGAACTTTCTTTTGCTCACCCTTGTGGATCTTATCCTCCGAACCACTCATCCTGAGTGTGGTGAGACTGAAACCCAGAGGAGTTAAGGGACCCCACTCGTCCCTGGTTGGGCTTCAAGGACTTTGATCATGTCCTGTTATTTTGTCTTTTGCTTTTATCAAGGTGCTTGTTCCAGAGTCAGACTTCAACACTTACTTCCTCACTGATTGTTTATTCCTCTAGTTGGACCATGTGTGCCCTGTTTCATACCCACCCTTTACTCCTTTCCAGCACTGGATGCAGCAGGTGGAGTCACGTAGCCCTTCTGAGCGACTCAATTATCTTATTTGTCAAATGGGTATAGTAATTTAAATGAACAAACATTTATTAAACACTTACTGTCTGTCAAAAACTCTGCAAGGCTCTGTGGGCAGAAAGCTGGTGAGACAGATCTGGTCCCTCGTGTAGGGGAGTGTGCAGCGGTAAGAGCTGGTGAAGAGCAGTTAGAGTATAACAGAAAATGCCTGTCACAAAGGGCCGACACACAGAAGAGACCAACCGATTTTCCTTGGGAGAATCGGAGTTGTTCATTAGCACCATCTCTATTCACTCCAACTTTGTGTTGAATGAGATAATGCAATCAAAATGTGGTGGAAAAATAGAAGGGACTGTGTAAGAACATTTGGGAAGCTCCAGAGAGAGGTTGAAGGAGGAAATGATGAGTGGGCAGAGAAGGGGAACACTTATCCTTTCGATGAGCCAGTAAATTTTACACAGAGAAAATTCAGGTCCACCGCTCTAGAATCCTCAGAGCTATAGCCACCTAGCTTGTAAATTGAGCTTTTTGTCACAGGAATGATCAAACCTGTTATTCTCTTAAGGCAGCTGAAAGCTCTCTGCAATTTAGGGCCCCCCTTGGAAGAAGACGGCTGGGAAGACCTGGGGCAGAAGAGCAGACAGGACACGGGGGGTGGGGGACCCACAGCAATGGCTACCATGTCCCAGCTATGAACCCTGTCGGGCTGGTGAGAGGTGCACTTCTCTCCTCTGGTCCCTTTAATCCTGGAATCACGGAGGTTTGAATAGTGTGTTGTTTGGAAATAAGTAGTTTGCACACAGGAGCAGCTGTTGTAATGAAAGCACAGTGTTCAGAGACTCCTCTGTTAGGGTTCACAAGAGCGTGGGTCAAAGGACATTGCCTCAAACAAAATAATTATGTGTAGTGAAAGTCTTACATTATCCCAAAAGGCATTCTTAAACAGGCAAACAAAAAACCCGCAGTGTTGATTTACGTGAAGCATTTGATGCTTGGTTCTGTCCAAACTCAGGAGGGACATCCCACCAACAACTGAGAGGGAAAAGTGACCACAGGGCCCCCTCTGGTGGTGAGGCAGACCTACTACAGTTCATGGCCTGAGTCCTTGTCCCTGGGGGAAGGAACACTGGGCTCTCAGGTTCTTAGAATCCCACATGTGCAGGAGCATCTGTCTGCTGAGAGAATGTTCTGAGGATCTTCTTGCTGGCTGTGTTGCAATAAAACAGGCAAGCACTGTGAAGTCTTCCATAAATGGCTCATTATTGGGGTAAAGATGATGCAGGAACAGCCCCACTATAAATCACTGTGATAAAGAGCTGCCTGTACCAGAACTGGGGGCCCCTCTGCCTTCTACAACATCATCTCCTTCCTTCTTTGCTTCCTCCACTTTGCTGACATTAACCAGCAAGGGGTGTTTTTTCTTTGAAGTTGAATCTGTACTACAGCACTGTAGAAACAGCAGTAACTGGTACCCGCCCCCGCCCCCTACCAAAAAAAAACCCCAAAACATTATGGCTCTCCTCTTTATGGCTTTGTGAGCCTTGGGGAAGTACAGATGGAAAGAGGAAGGTTAGAAAGGAGATAATTGAAACGACCTGTTGTCCTCTCACCCCAGGAGAGACGCCTGTGATACTGATCAGTAAACAGATGTCTCATCACTGTTGCCACAAGTCCTTTGGCAACAAAGGGCCTGTGATTTCTGGGATGGTGACTGGAGTTGTCTTCAACTCAGCGCCACCTCACCAGCAGCACCTTAAAAATGAGGGTGGGAGTGCAAACAGCACCTCAATGCAGCCCATGTTAGTCTTTGCCTGAGGCTGACTGAGACACCCCCAGCCAGCTGGAGATGACCGCTTTGGCAATTTACCAGGACTTTCCAAGTTAGTGCCTGGACATCCTTGGCTATTCACACGATCCTTAGGCTTATATTTGTGTGTTGTGACACAACAGCAAAGCCAGGTCACAAAGCATCGTGTCTCGCAACTCGCACTTGGCAAATACCTGGGGCAGACATGAGATTACTGCACCAGAATTTTGAGATGACAGTACTGGACGGAGTGCAGCTTGGATCTGTGGTCTCAGGTTTTGCCTGCCTTTGCTTTAGACATTAGATTCTTTTTTGCCTAGAGAACCTCTCAAAATCATTCTTTGGTGATGGACAGACAGAAAGCACAGTGGCCAATAGTGGATTTACTCTCACACAAGCTTTGTTGCCGCCACCCCTAGATCCTCTGAGCAGCGCTGGGTGAGTTGGAGAGGAGGATGGGAGGGAGGGAGGGGATAGAACGACTCCCGATGGTGGAGTCTCCTGCCGCAGAGGAGTCCTGGGCAGTGTCTGGGCTCCGGAGAACCCTGGGTCTGGCCCCACCTCACTTGAAGCAGAGCGTGCAGTGTATGTCTCTTCCTAGGCAGCCTGGAAGGATCCACTTCTAGCCCACTTTGCTCAGGGCCTGTGACTCTTATGGGGCAGAGAAGCAGGGGTGGACCTCATGGACAGGTGGTGACCTCCAGTTGCAATGATACCTCAGAGGGAATCAACCAAGCCAGAGTTTTTTACTTTTCTTTCTTTCTTTCTCTTATTTTTTTAACAACTAATCCAATCCATATTCTTTAAACATTTAAGTCATTTTCATACAATACACTTTTAACCGAAACATGCAAACCCAATGTCGATAGTTATCACATCATTGCAAAACCATTTTTATAACCGCTTAAATTTTAAATTTTTAATATTTTAGTATTCAAACAACTCCTATTTGTTCTGCAAATTACTATGTCAGAACACTTGTTTATAACTTCAAGGCCTCCCAAAATCGCAAAGGGGAGCGCGAGGAAGCGATCTAGCAGGACTGTTCAGGTAGGTCTTCGGTGGGGTTTTCCCACTGTGCTTCTGAAGAACATTGCGTCACCACAAAAAGTTCTTTCCCTGGAAATCCTCAGGAAAATCTCTTAGAAAGTTTTGTGGTGAATGTCCGTGGATGTGTGGGACTACTGGGCAGAGTGTGTTTAGTGAGCTGGTCTGGTCTGTTGTAGCTATCTGATTGTCTCTAGGCATTACTACTAAGTAAAGTTGCTAGACAACCCCAAATAACAGCTGTTTCCTTTAACTCTCCCATAAAGATCTCCCAGTGGGTGGATTACTCATGTGGACAGCTCTGGATGCCACCATTCAGCTGGGCGCCTGGTCCACACCCAGCACGTCATGGGACTCACTCTGTAGAATACTTTGAAACTGTGTGACTTGATCAGCGAGAAGAGATGCTCTTTTGCTGTTGAAATTTCAAGTTGTCAGAATATTCCAAATTGCTCTTCTAGGTTTGTCAGAGGTGAGACCCAGACTGAGAGTCTAGGGATGGACATATTGGCACTCCTGCACCATCTCAT
This sequence comes from Micronycteris hirsuta, assembly GCA_004026765.1. Classification (NCBI taxonomy): domain Eukaryota; kingdom Metazoa; phylum Chordata; class Mammalia; order Chiroptera; family Phyllostomidae; genus Micronycteris; species Micronycteris hirsuta. The sequence continues at coordinate 21,258 of PVJI01012957.1, read as the reverse complement.
TTAAGAAAGCCCAGGGTTTCAGCTCTGAGGGTAAAGCACAGATTTGTACATATGTAGCTGGTGCTCACCAAACAATCACTCTTATTTGGGACTTTCATTGATTAACTCAACAAATAATTATTGAACACTTACTACATATCAGGCAGTGGGGATATGAGAATAAACAATAAAAATTTATCTAAGTGGGGCAAGAGCCAAGCAAGCGGCACTGTTCCTTCTCTGACCCCTCCCCCACAGACAGCCAACTTTGCCCCGCCCTGGCAAATACCTAAGTCTCCACCCCTTACAACACAGCAGGTGCACTGAGAAAAAGAAATATGGCCCAAATGAAAGAAGAAATCAAAACTCCAAAAAAAGAGCTAAGTGACGAGGAGATAGACAGCCTATCTGATGCAGAGTTCAGAACAGTGGTAATCAGGATGCTGACAGAATTGATTGAGCTCTGTTGCAAAATGAAGGAAGAAATGAAGGCTATACAAAGTGAAATAAAGAAAAATATACAGGGAACCAACAGGGAAGGGAAGGAAACCAGGTCTCAAATCAACACTTTGAACCAGAAGGAAGAAATAAACATCCAACCAGAACAGAATGAAGAAACAAGAATTCAAAATAAATGAGGAGAGGCTTAGGAACCTCCAGGAAAACTCTAAACATTCCAACATTTGAATCATAGGGGTGCCAGAAGGAGAATAGGAAGAGCAAGAAATTGAAAACTTATTTGAAAAAATAATGAAGGAGAAGTTCCCTAATCTGACAAAGGAAATAGACTTCAGGAAGTCCAGGAAGCTCAGAGAGTCCCAAAAAAGCTGGACTCAAGGAAGCACACACCAAAGCACATCATAATTATATTACCCAAGATGAAAGATAAAGAATCTTAAAAGCAGCAGGAGAAAAGGAGACAGTTACCTACAAAGGAGTTCCCATAAGACTGTCAGCTGATTTTTCAAAATAAACTTTGCTGGCAAGAAGGGGCTGGAAAGAAGTATTCAAAGTCATGAAAGGCAAGGACCTACATCCAAGATTACTTTATCCAGCAAAGCTCTCATTTAGAATAGATGGACAGATAAAGTGCTTCCGAGATAAGGTCAAGTTGAAGGAGTTCATCATCACCAAGCCCATATTATATGAAATGTTAAAGGGATTATCTAAGAAAAAGAAGAAGATCAAAAACTGTGAACAGTAAAATGACAGCAAACTCATGACTATCAATAATTGAACCTAAAAATACAAGAAAAAAATGAACTAAGCAAACAACTAGAACAAGAACAGAATCACAGAAATGGAGATCACCTGGAGGGTTATCAGTGGTCAGGGGGAGAGGGGAGAACGGGGGAGAGGTACAGGGAATAAGAAGCATAAGTGGTCTACAAAATAGACCGGGGAGGTGAAGAATAGTATGGGAAGTGAAGAAGCCAAAGAACTTACATGTATGACCCATGGACATGAACTAAGGTGGGGGAATGCTGGAGGGTGAGGGGTGTGGGGCAGAGGGGGGATAAAGGGGAGAAAAAAAACTGGGACAATGGTAATAGCATAATCAATAAAATATACTTAAAAAACCATAATTTAAATTTATCTTCTTAGATATTTTGTTTTAGATGTTTACCGAAGTATGGTATGGAGGAGCCTGTGATGGTAAGCAGCAGTCTTTTACTTAGTTGTCCACCCTCCCCAGCCCCTGCTTGAATCTATTGTATTTATGATTTAGTTATTCAGGTGGTTACTTCCTTACAATATGTTACACCTCTGTTTCTTGATTTATGAACATTAGATAATATTTTTAACTCCCACTATGGAAAATGAGGGTTTCGCGCATTGACTTATACCATGCCCACTTACTTTCACCTCTCTTCTTCCTCCTTCCCCTCAAGATTCGATAATTATTATTGTCCAGATTTTATTATGTGCTTCCTTCTCACCGCAAACTGAAAAGATCAACTCAGAAAAAGTAGGAGTCTCTGCCAGAAAGACAGACTTACAAATGTTTTTTCCCTTGGGTGCAAAATTTCTCTGAATGTCCTTTTTGTGAATGTTGCTTGTGGTCACTCACTGAGGTCTAGATTCTACATCTATAGCTTTCACTTCACCTCTGTTGTGCAGACATTTGTGATTATGCTCCTTGCCTGAGGGTTCACACATTGACCTAATTTCTTGCCAATACCATGGAACCACAGCTTCCCCTGATGTGTATCACATCTACTGATAACCTTTTCTTCATAAGTTTAGGTAGGTTGTGCCTGGTCTTTGGGGATGGGGAGCTCTAAGAACTCAAACTCTCAAACTCTTCTAAGTAATTTCCCTCCTGCCTCTTCTACTCCCTCACCGTTACAAATCCATGTTTTCTTTTCCTCCGGCTGTTGACTTTTCTCCCATTTCTAGGAAAGCCAAGAGATTTTTATCTCTGGTGCCTATTTGATCAGTGGTGAGTGCCATGATGCTGTAAAGAATTGGGTTTCCTTGAGAGATGTGATGGTTGATTCCCCAGCATCCATTGCAGCCCAGACAGACAGGCTGGTAGATGATTTAGCAAAGGGCAAGTGACCCACCTCTGAACATAGAGACGTAAGAAGAAGGCTGCTGGGGATTTCCTGGAAAGGTAACTTGTTCTACAAGCAGGGAAAGAAGATTTTTCAGTATCCTCTGGGCCTGTCATCCTGGATGTGATTTCTGCTGCGGCCATCTGCAACCAGGAGGAATATGAAGACAGCTTTGAGGATGGCTGGAGAGAAACTGGGTCCTTGATGAATTCACTGAGCTGCTGAGTTGGGCAACCATCAGGTCACCCCTGCTCTGGCCCTCCAAACTTCTGTCATGTGAGACAATGCGTTTCCATATTGTGAAAGCCAATTGGAGTCAAGGTTTCTGAAGTCAAAGTGACTGATATGTTTTCTGAAGTCATTTCTGGAATCAGTGTGAAAGGGAGCTCTGATAGATTACCTGGGTCTGTCAGATGGATGTATGAACATTCGCCAGCCCGTGCCCCTCTTTTGTTTATTCCATGCTTATGACCTTCTCTTTTCCCCATTGTGGGGGCTTAAAAATCCACCTGGGACATAGGCAGGAATACAGCACACTGCAGCCTATTGGAAGCACCACTGGTGCTGATAACGTTACATGTGCGGCTGATCTGGCTGATGCGTGGGCCGCCCCTTTCAAGGGTGTATTGGCTGATTTGAAGGGCTGGACTACGGTCCCCTTTGTCTGACCCTCACTGATCTGTGCCCAGTGCTCCAGAGGACGCCCTTTGAGAGAAAGAGCTGTCTTGTGGTCAAGGGTGCACAGGTCCTATACCGATGGCCCGAAGAAACAGCTTTTGAGCTCCTCTGCCAACACTTTTGTGTGAGTCTCTCTTAATTTCTGATGTCCTTAATGCATTTCCTAGGTATATAAACAAGAAGTATAAGATGTGTGGAAACAGTGGGGATACTGTTTCTCAGCTTTCTCATTTTTTTATTTAACTTGGAATTAAGTCGGAGGGCCTCCACCGTGTGGCTTGTAAATTCAACCAAGATTTAAAATGAACAGTGCATAGGTGTGCCTGGCTTATGGAAGAGTTCATGGTGCCCCTCAGAAATAGGCTCATACTTTTTTTTCCTGTTTGCCAATTGATTAAAAAATATGTATGTATTGAAAAGTTCATTTATTGATCAAGAGGAGAGTGAAAAGAATAGCTTCTCTAATTAAAACTGATCGGAGCTGTAAAAGTGTAATTAATTGGATGCATGTCACTTCATTTCCATGTTATGTTGTGCATGGTGCTCTGTTTTCATAATTAACGTTTTGTGTTGGTGTGACTGGTGTCTCTCTAATTAACAGTCTGAGGGAAAAGTGATGTATGGGCCTGCTGAGCAGGCAGAGTGTGCGGAAAGAGAAGCCCACAGTGCCATTCCCTGTGGCCTGTTTCTTGCCATTTATTTTATCATCCTTTGTTCACTAAATGAGTTTCTGGTGGATCTTCCCGGAGACTGCTGTTTGTTTGTTTCCCACTGCTTCTTCATCAGAGGACAGGGAGGCTGTATGACACTTCCAGAGATTGCAGGGTGAAGACCCCCACCAGGTGGGGGAGAGCCACTCCCACAGCTCTGTCCTCTGAATCCCCCCACATTCACTGCAGTCGTTCCCCATTGGCTGACCGACACGGGCCCACTTAGCCAGGACAAACTGTTACTGACCGTCCACTCGGGGCAATGCACGGTGTTGGGCGGGTGGCTTTGAGTCCAGACTGCATCTTTGTATTAGACATGTGACCTTGGGGAAATTACCTAAATTCTCTGGGCCTCAGGTTATAAAATGGGAATACCTAGTACACCTGTTGTGAGGATTAAATAGATAGTAGAAACGGTGTCCTATTGTAGATTGTAATGACTAACTGACCTTATCCTTGTGTCCTATTCCTGAAATCCATACTCTAGTTTGGAAATAGAATTCATTTTTCTAAATGAAAAGCTGATAGTATGGAAGCTTTGCTGAGACCCTTAAATGCACCCTCTTGCCCAGATGATGTTTTGGCTTTGCCATACAGGAATGCTAACCCCTGCGTGAACCGGCCCCCGTGGCCCTGGCAACCCCTCCTCCTGCGGCTGCCCCCCTGCCCCTCCACCACGGCACACCCACTCCACCCCCAATCTCTCTTACACCTGAGGACAGTGCACTCTTTTTCTCTTCTGCCCAGAAGGCTCCTTTCCTCAAAAAAACAAAAACCCTTCCTTTTTTTCACTTTCATCTCAAATAAAGCCATCTGTCTTCCAACAGACTATTTTTTGTTTGAAGCTCCTTTGTGACTAGACAGGAAGTTCCCATGGGCAGGGGCTGTGTCTGACCGTCTGTGTCAGGGCGCCGAGCAAGAAGCCACATTTCAACGGAGGGTTTTCGAATGATGGATAGAACGAATGACGCACAGAAAGAACAAGTGTTTTCTTCATTTCTCCTTAGTACCTGCTTCCCACAACACTGCTGGCTCCGTTCGGGCAAGGAACACCTCCATTGTGTCCTCCTTGCTCCCTGTGCTTGGCACATGGTAGGTGCTCAATAAGTAAACAAACAAAATTGGCGCATCATCTGGTCCGTACACCTGAGAGGTTTGTTGTGAAGGCAAATTGATGATGAATATAAAATTTTTTTAAAGTTTAAAAATGATTGGCAAGGTTATTTATAGTAGAACATAGTTGCAATCGACATCATTGCCATGATAATTTGTATTATTCCTGGAAGGTATGAGCTTCCTTTTTTAGAGTAGATTCCTGAGCAGCATGACCTCTGGATCCTTCTGTGTGTTATCGTTGCAACTGGAAGTGGTATGGTGTGTAGACCAGGGCTGTCCCCGTAATCCTTAAAGAGGATCCTGAAGCCTTTGCTCACCAATATTGCAGTTGAGCTATTTGCAAGTCTTATTCTTTCTCTTTAAAAAATCTCACAACCCTCTGGTTTTCCTAATGTGCTATTCGCCTAGCTTAGTGCCATGTACCATAAATAATGCATTCAGGTAATTTTAGAAAATCATTTTATTTCCAGGCACTTGTAGAGAGTCTAATCAATATTTATACTTGTTCAAGGGGTTTCCTGTTTTTTCATTAAGAGACATTTTCTACTTTTCTTTGTATGAATGTTTGACCTTGTATCAAATAACAGGTCTTTCCTCCAGTGTAAACCCCCCAAACCCAGCGAGGAAGATTGTCACCGCGCCCCTTCTCAGTCATTAGGGAGCCAGTGCTTGCAGACAGCAGGGTCTGATCCCAAGTTCCGTTTTTGCTAGCTCTTCACACTTGAATATAGTTCAGAAAATTGGATTATAGACTAGGTCTGCTATCTTCAGCCCAGTGCCAGTGCAATTTCTATTAGCAGTATTTACAGTGCCAGGAGCTGGAAATTCAGAAAAAACAAGGTGATTAAAAATAACTTTGGATTGGCATGACTAACTTGTCTTGGAAGTCTTCTTCCTCCACACCAAAATTTGATATTAGTTAGAAGTTGTCCAGTCCTGAACTATGTCCACAGGCACATCTTGAGGCTGATAGAAAAAGAAGGAAAGCTGGCACTGGGAGTTTAGCTGTGAGGTATGGGGGTGAAGCCCTGGGGACCTGAGGGTCCAGGTCCTAGGATGGCTCTGCCACTGGTTGGCTGTGTGACGAAGGGAAGTCACTCAACTTCTCTGAGAGTCAGTTTCCTTGTCAGTTGAATGAAGAGACTGGCTCGGTGATTCTGGGCAACTTGGCCGCAGCCAGTCCACAAGCACGGTCATGACATTCCTGCCTGGTGCCGGCGCTATACTCTGTTCTGGGAACACGGCCATGAAGGAGACTCGCTGGCCCAGGTGCCAGGGCAACACCTGGGTGTGCGCGTCCTCAGCCCCAGAGCACAGCCTCTGCGCCCATGTGGCTGGCTTGCTCATGGCCGTCTTTCCCTGTAAACATTTAGGCCTGGGTCAGCAGTTCTGGCTCCTGTTCCATGGGCATCGGTTTTTCTTCACCTGGTTCTCTTTCCTGCTGACTGACCTCAACCCAGTGGAGAATATGAAACTTCTAAAAACACTGTTGAAGAAGAAGAGGAAGAGGGCAGAGATTAGCCCTCTCCTCCCTGAGGTACCTGACCCTGCTCTCCAGCCAGGGACGGTATTAGGTTTTAGGGCCACAGAGAGGAAGTTGCAGCCAATTCCACAAAAGTTCCTTCCAGGGCAATGGAATGAAGAGGGTCCCTCGCATTCTAGCACAGAACTCGTGGTTTTGTGCTGTGCTGCTAAGAAAGTGGGGGCAGCCTTTCTAACCGAAACAAGTTCCGTTTGCCTCACCAGGCAAAAAAGAATAGCAGTTAGGAAAGCATCAAGACACATTGCAGGAGCAGAAAGAAGGCCAGGGGAGGTGCTGGCCGCGGCTGAATGGTGCAGACCTGGGGCGCCAAGGTCAGACCCCGTCTGTTACCCTATTACAGGGTCCTAAGTTCTGGCAAGTGCCAAACTCACCCATAGGGCTTGTTCAAATGCAACTTCATTGTTCCTGAGTCAGTAGGTCTGTGTGGAGCCCAAGAATTTGCTTTTCTGACAAATTTCCAGGTGATGATGATTCTGTTTTTCATGCCATTGTACTAAAGAGAGTGGCTTGAAGGGAGTATGATCCTTTCCCGCTCTGGGTTTTGTGTATTCATCTCCCCCTAATTACTTCAGAGAGGGTTTGAGATGGGAAAGAAGGCTTCAGCGTCACCCACCCTCCCAGACGGCCAGAGCTTCAGCGCATGCGCAGAAAACGTGGCCACTGTGCCCTGGGAAGGCATCGACTGTGGGCTGTGAGCTCCAGGGCCCCCAGCCTGTGCAGTCAAGGTAATGGAGCAATCGATGCCTTCCTAAACCCAAGTGAGGCAAGCAGCAGCCATGCAGACTGTGAATCAGGGCTTGGGATTTCTCCTCTTGTAACCAAGAGACGAGAGATCTATCCCCTCAGCCTGTTCCCACCGGGGGTTGCAGATCATCAGCACCCTGGCTGCCTGGAAGGGTTTAACCAAAGTGAATCAAGCAGTGACAAGTTGGAGCAGCAGGCTGGACTGCTTCCATTGGCATTCTGTCTCCTAGTACAGCTGGAGGGGGAGGGGCACCAGCTGTGGTGGGGCCAGTGTCCTCAGAACTGCACCCGCAGGGGTGAGTCCCGACAGCCAGGGAGGGGTCCGTGGGCTGAGGAGAAGTAAAGGCGGGGTGCCCCATCATTCACTGATGAGCCAGGCCTAGAGCCCACCTCCCTGGGGTCAAGATGAGCTGAGAGCTGAGCCCTCCTGGCCCATCCTGACAGTGGGATATGGACCATTGGTAGAAAACCAGTACTTTTTCCAGGGAGGACCAGTGCAGAGCCCAGGCCTTGGGAGCCTTCCTGGTGTTTCAGCTGTGCCCCCCTTCCCTGTCTGAATGTCTGGGGTTCTAATTCCATGGTAGGGGGCTAGAGTGTGACCACCATGCGGCCCCCATCTGCGCTGGCTGAGGGCTGCCCATCTACTTCCCCTGAGAAGCAGAAGTTTCTTTGCTTTTGGGGACAGACTTCAGTGAGCTGCTGAAAAGGTTATCCTTCACCTAAGGAACTCAGGGCCCAACCCGCTGCCACACCTGCCACAGGAAAACTTTACGGCTTCAGGCTGACACGGTCAGATGGATAGTTTCTGTGAAGGCTGACCGTGGATGGGGATGATGTTTTGGGCAGCTAGAGAAGAGGCTGCGGCCACACTTGGTGTATGTGGAGACACCTGGATTGAAGTGGTTCTGGAAAACCTCACCTCCAAAGAAGCTGCAGAACGATGTGGTGCTGACGGGACTGCTGTAGGATCGATGCTTCTGGCAGGCCTGAGGCCACTGACTGATGACCTCCTTGCCTGTGCCTGGCCCCGCGTCCTGAGGCTGCCGAGTACCATCTTTATGGGTATAACAGTGGCTCGACCATCCCCTTCCTTGGAATATTAATAAGCCAAGACAAAAGCCCCGGATGTGCTGAATACAACAGAAAGCTCCACAGCAGTGAGACTGACATTAGAATGGTGTTTCACAATGTGGTCCACAAATCATCTTCATCAGAACCACCTAGGACCCTGCTGCTTAAGGTGTGGTTCCCAGACCAGCTGCATCAGCATCAGCTGGAGGTTGGTTAGATATGCAGAATCTCAGGCCCCACCCCAGACCTATTTTTAAACAAGATCTCTGGTGATTTGTAGGCACATACAGGTTAAGAAGCATCGGTCTAGGGGTTTCTCAGATGTGCCACCAGAGAGGGTGTTGTCGAGGGTGAGGTTAGGGGGGTGGGATATGCCCCCTATCCCTGCACACTAGCTCAGCCTAGGTACTCAGGTGGGTGTGACTGGGGGGCACTTTGCTAGGGACAGTGGCACAGAGCGTACATTCCTGGAAACAAAGCCTACAGGAAGGTGAGGTGATTTCAGTGTAGTCCATTCTGACAGTGTCTTTTTGAAGATCAATATGCAATGCACTGTTTTAGTTTCTCTATATGACAGAGAAAGTGTGGGGGTTTGAGAATAATCCCGGCTAAAAGGGAGGAGCCAGAAGTGGCGGAAGAGGTCTCAGGTCAGGCTCCTGAACTGCGTATGTATAGCTCAGTCAGAATTGCCCTGTGTCTCATTTCCTAGGGTTTATGAGGGGAGCGAAATGAGAAAACGTGACAGGACCTTACTTTCTGCCAAGCATCACTAATAGTACTTCTTCCAAAAGGCATAGAGCAGTTTATTTTTAATGTCTCGATTGAGATAAAACTCACATATCATACAAGTTACCCGTTTAAAGTATACAATTCAGTTGTATTTGGCATATGCGTGGAGTTATGCGCCTGCCACGTATGGGTTCACCCCCCAGCCCGCACTCACTTTCAGTTACTCCCCACCACTCTCTTTCTCCCGCCAGCCTTAGGCAATCACTAATCTGCTTTCCATCTCTATAGATTGGCCTGTTTTGGACGTTTCATATAAATGAAGTCATGTAGTATGAGGTCTTTTGTAACTGGCCCCTTGCACTTACCGTGTGTTTTCAAGGTTCACCCCTACTGTAGTGTGTACGTACTTCATTTCTTTCTGTAATAGCCCATTGTGTAGATATGCTGCATTTTATTTTTTCATTCATTAGGAGATAGACATTTGGGTTCTTTTCACTGTTTGCTATTGTGAATAAAACTTCTATAAACATTCACGTGCAAGTTTTTGTGCAGACTTATGTTTTCATTTCTCCTGAGTGTATACCTAGGAGTGAAATTGCTGGGTCGCATGGTAACTCTGTTTAACTGTTTGACGAACTGCCAAACTGTTTTCTAAAGTGGCTGCGATATTTTACATTCTCATCAGCAAAGCATGAGGGTTCCACCTCTTCCACATCATTACCACTCCTTGTTATCATCTGTCTTTTTATCCTGGTCATCCTAGTTGGTGTTAGCTTCTCATCGCAGTTTGATTTGCTTTGCTCTAACGTCTCAGATGTTGAATAAGGCAGTTCTTGTCTTCAAGGAGTTCTCGGTCTTGCCTTGGGGGACACCCCTAAGTCCAGTGACAATGTTTCTGCCCTTGTTTATCTGCCCACCCGCCCAGCATGCCTGCACCTCACAGATGGGGGTATTTAATTCCTACCATAGGAGGCCTAGTCCTCCCTTAAAGTCTTGGACTTCAGAGAGAATCATATGTGGAATGTAGAACCTCAATAGCAATAACCGCTGCATCAGATCACATCACTGACACACTTCTGGCCCCGTTCCGAGGGTGAAGAAGCCCCAGGCTCTTTTTGGCTCTCCTTGCCCAAGCCCTACCCCGTGTCACACATTCGGCCCCTGCCCGCTGCCTTGCTCTGGGGCCTAGCCCCTGCCTTTCTGCCCAGATTCCAGGTCTTGAAACCAGGCGCTCTGGCTGGTTTATTTCCCATGATGACGGATCTCAACTCCCTCTTTTGCTCAGCTCGCCCCTCCTGTCTGTGATGGGATGGACCTAGGACATGAGGTCCCTCCAGGTGTGCCTGCCCAGCCCATATCCTCTGGGCCCAGTCTCAGGAACTTACCCTGGCTCTGATCTAAGTGTTTCACCTCCTGAACCAGTTCCCCTTCCTTCCAGTATTATCAACATCTCCTAGAGGCCCTGTGCTGGTTAAGGATCTTCTGAGTCTCACAACTGAAAACACAGACCGAAGAGAATTCTTGTGGGGCTGAAAAGCTCAGCTGGGTTCTGGTTTGGGCAGGGCTTTGTTAGAGACTCATATGGACTTTCTCACTCACCATTGCTTGGTGTTTCTCTTTTGTGATGATTCCTTTTTAGGTTATTCCTTGTGGTAGCAAAAGATGGTTACAACTGTCCCAGATCTTGTATCTTCTCAGCTTCATCTCCTACGGGAAAGCATGTAAATGTCTTCCCCTGAGGTTTCAGTGAGGCTCACCAAATCTGATTGGGTCACATGTTCACCTGTGGTCCAATCCCTGCAGCCAGAGTGGGAATTTGATGCACTGACTGGCTTGGGCCTGGATCTGATGTCCAACCTGTGGAACTGAGAGTGGGGAGGGTGCACTCACAGGTGGAGGAAGGCTTTGGAGCCCCCAGTGCCCCTGGATTAGTTCAGCGGGGGTGAAGAGTCTTGTGTGTCTTTCAGATCTGGGTGATGTAAACTTTTAACAGTTGGGCAATTGAACTGAAATCACCACCAAGGATGATGGAGCCCGAGACAGTTTCCTGAGGTCACTATGTGCAGCCTCCAGATTCTTTGGAAGGCCCAACCCCTCAAAGACCAGGCCCAGCAGAGGGTGAACTTGGGGAAATGCCTCCCATGTCTACTCCTTTCCCTGCGCTCTCTCAGTGAGTGCTCAGGACTTCTTTCTGTCTTTCAGATCCTGCTGTGCTCCCTCTACCTTGTTATTCTTCTGGCTTCCTTTGGGTCTGACAGCTGCAGTTGCACCCCCAGTCCCTGTGTTCATACCTCATGTCAAACTTACATGTCCAAGGTCCTAGGCCTTCCACAGCTCTGATCTCCTCCAATCTGGCAATCTTAACAGTGGTTCTGGGAAAACGGGCACATACGCTATAACCCCTTCCCAGAGAGAGCTTGAATTTCATTGAAGTCCTGGCCTAATGTTCAAAGACAGTCAAGTTAATTGGATTTAGTTGTCTTATTTCTTCCCTTTCTTTGCATAGATTATGCAGTGCGCACATAAGCCGTGACTAGGGCCCTTTCCCAGGCCGGCCCGAGTGTTCCGTGCTGTGCGGTCCATTGTAAGGACGGAGTATGCACTTCTCATCTGTGGGGTTTTAGGCTCTGCTCCTGGACAATCCATCTTTCATCACTTCTGGGGAACTATTAATTTGTCTGTCTTTTTCCCTTTAACTCTTTCAAAGTAGGTAATGTTTGAGTAGTTCTAACTTCAAAAATTATAGAAGCATGGAGTGTAGGAGTCTCTGACCCCTCTCTGTTCCCCATCTGTCCAATTCTTCACTGCTCACTAAAGGAGACAGGGGGTCGAGCCAGCTTCTCCAGATGGCTGCTCAGTGGGCTCAACTCCATTTATCGAACAGGCTACTTTTCTCCGCTGATTTGAAAGGCTATCACATTTCTGGACTTTGTGTTCTGTCCCCCTGTCTGTGCTCCCACATCACTGAGAGTTGAGGGCAGGCAGTAGCTCTCCAAGCCGGGGGAAAGGTGCACCTCCCTCCCCTTCCTCCCCCTGTCCCAGACCTCAGTTCGCTCTTCCTTTCAGACCCAATGCTGACACTAATAAGAGCATTCTTCAGTGTGACATCTGCAATAGGTGAATGATAGATATTATTCCCATTTTATGGGTGAAGAAAATAAGGAACGGAGAGGTTGAAGTAACTCACTCACAGCCACATAGCTGGCAGGTGGAAGAGCAACAGGAGTCCTGAGGCGGATACCTCATTGCCACGCTGTCCATGTTGTTTTTCAGAATATTATTCTAACGAGCACTAATAACTATGGCTGATTGAGAGCTAATTGCTAGGCATGTGTTGAGTACCTTGAGTACTTTGCATATAGTGTCTCAATTAACTTACATTTGACTTATAATCGCCCTACAATGTTCATGTGGTCATCAGTTTGTGCACAGGGGAAACTGAGGGTCGGAGGGGCTATCTAAACTGCTAACGGCTACTGGGTTACTATGTGTTGCTCCATTTTCACTTTCACAATCAAGAATTCTTCCTTGTTCTTTTGATATGATTTCCTTTATCAACCACCAGCCCGACAGCTGTTTCCAGCACAGGAGGAAAGGGCTTCTTACAGCCCTCTCCCTGACCGGAACTCCTGAGGCAGCCCCACTCTCCTCGCGTGTTGATTTCTTAGGCTATGAAATTCTCTCAAACAACATGTGAATTCTCACTGCAGGGTCTCTGTCTTCTAGGACAAGTAAGCTTTAATGTTGATACAGCTGATAGGGAGATCCATGTTAGTGAGAAGGAAAATAAATGGTGAGTTGGTTAATGGGGGATCTTAAAACCCAGACAGAGAAACCCAGTCCTAATGGGACAGGAGTGAGGAGCCTCAGATTTCTAAGTAGAGAAATAAGACACCAAAATGATGTATAAGAAAAGTTAGTCATGGCTTATATGCATTCTTTATAATCTCTGCAAAGAAAGGAAAGAAACAGGACAACTAAACCCAATGAACATCTTTGTTAAGGCTTTTATCGTCAGGGCACTTTACTTTATCCATGGGATCTAAACCCCAGCTTATCTGAATGGCCCAATGCTCCTTATTTTTCTCTGTGGATCAGGGGGTCTCTGTGCCCTAAGAGTCTAGGAGAACAGGGAAAGACTTTCTCTTTTAGATCAATCTTTTGTTCCAAAGTCTGGGGAAAATGTTAGGCAGACTACAGAACCCCAACTCAGAGTACAGCGTCCTTCATGATCTAGCACCTGCCTTGTTTCTCTGGCCATCACCTCCACCTTTCCACGCTGTGTGTCCATCCAAACTGAGAAGAGGAAGAGTTAGACTAGAAGGGGACTGGGCCATTTTCTGGAATGGTTTTGCTGCTTCTAGTCTACCTCGTCCTCTTCCTTAAGTCTTGGCTGGGACGCACTCCTTTTAGGGCAGCCTCCCTCGGCCCTCTAAGGCGGGTTGGGGGCTCCTTCAATGGCTCCCCACTGTGGCCTGCCATCTCCTGGTCATTTCTGCTGGCTCTGTGATGGTCTGACAGCTCATGTGTCCCCCCGGACACTGAGTTCCTAATGGGAAAGGCCCGTGTCTCAGTTGTCTGAGACCTCACACACAGCAGCTGTCCAGAAAATGCTGGCTCATGAATAATGAAGGAACATTGCCATGGGCCAGCTGTCCCCATCTGTTGCACCAACTGACTGTTGGCTTTTGGCTCCTTGAATCTCCTCCTTGTCATCCCAACAAGAAAACCTTTGCTCCCAAGTCAGAAGCACAGGAACTCCTTCCTTCCCAGGAAGGCCTTTCTTTCTGGATTCCTGACCTCATGCCTCCTAGGTCCTGGCTCTGTCGAAGAGCCCCCCTCTCCTCAGCACCCCCAGCAGTGCCCCTCACAGCCTCCTTCCCATGTGCCAGTAAATCAAAAAGCAGTGCCTCCATTGGCCATGAGACTGACTTCCTGAAGCAACCAGCCCGCCGCGACACAGACCTCCTTGACCAAACCTGAATCGGGCTCCTCTGCTCCCTCCTCTGGACTAAGCTGCCACCTCGGGCTCTGTCTTCATCCTGCTTAATCCAGTTTTGTAGCAAAAATCCTGCAGAGTCAGTTTAGCAAAAATCTCCCCATCCTTGAAATCTGATCAGATTCCTTATCCCCCACTCTTACCACTCTGGGCTGCCTCCAGCAAGAATCCTGCTAGATCAGTTTGGCCAGAGTCCCCCTTGCCCCTGACGTTTTCCTTTTAGTAATCTTCCATCTGCTGACCCCACCCCGCTCCTTGGCTGTAAATCCACCCTTGCCCTTGTTGTACTGAGTATTAAGTCCCCTCTTTCTCCCCCAGTGCAATGCCCTATTGCCACGGTCCCTCTTAAATAGTCTTCCTTTCCACCTTTTACAAAGGTCATGAATTATTTTTCTTCAGCGACAATCCACAGCCCGTGACCTCGAGCACCTGTCTTCTCAGGTGCCAACGCCACTTCTCCACCACTTCCCACAGGCTCCGCCTCTCTTCCTCTTGGTGGCACTTCAGACTTTGCTCTGTCTTGATTAATTACTCCTTTTCTTTACCTTCTGTGATTTCTCAGCGTTTGGTTTCACTCCCCTCCCTAAGTTTGTCTACCTACTTCTTAAATATAGATTCTTCTAACCCCAAGTTTGCCTTTTTAATCTTCTGCTCCTCTTACTCTGAGCACACTGCTTCTCCAGGGAGTAACCCCCCAGGCCTCAACATTGTCAAAGTCTCTTAGAAAATGTGCACAGCTTGTGACCTCAGCTCAGGATCCCTTGTCCCTTAGGGTGGTTGGCTGAGCCTCAGATGTTGCTTAGAGGGTGTCTGAATGAACTGGGGGGAGTCTGCGGGTGTGGACCACCACTTGCCTCACTCCCCTGGACATGTGCTTGGGCAGCCAGTTGCAGAGACCGCTACTGCCCACTGAGGACAAGGGCCAAGGAAGCAGCTGGAGCAGCTGGTGTTCCAGGTGCCCAGGGACCAAGGTATATCATCCAAGGTGTCGGTCAGTCAGGGTGTCCTGAAGAGCCCAACTCCAAGTGTCTTCCTTTATGCTGGACAATCATGTTTGCAGCTTCTATACACTTACAGTGGCATGTAAGCCATCTGTAAGCTGATGGTTCTAACAATTCTCGTAAACATATTATCACTATTTTGAAATACTTGGCGTGAAAAATTTGATTGAATTTGAAATCTGTTTATATTACCACAAAAATGTCAATATCACTTATCTGTCAGTGAAGGAAATAGTTACTTGATTATTCTGATGTAATATTTGAATGGTTGTAAATTGATTTTAAAATTTACATTACCATCTTGCAAGAACAGAGATTCTTGTTGATGGCGATCGTCAGGACTTTGCAGAGACTGTCACTAAAAAGTGCCCTTCCAGGGTCGTGTGCAGCTGTTCAACACGTGCTCCTCCAAGAGACGGGAGAGGTTACAAAAGTACGTTCACAGGCAAAAATTTGAGTGTCTCGCTTAAATATTTAGAGTCTTTTTATTTGGAAATTATATTTAAATTCACTATTGAATACCTTTCTAAAAGTTTTATATTTTATTTTTCTTATATGGTAGTTTCCTCTTATCTGTGGTTTTGCTTTCTGAGGTTTCGTTAATCACAGTCAACCATGGTCTGAAGATATTAAATGGAAAATTCCAGAAATAAACAATTCATAGGTTTTAAATTGTGTGCTGTTCTGAGTAGCTTGATGAAATCTTTCACCATCCTGCTCTGTCCTGCCAGGGACGTGAATCATCCACGCGCCCAGCAGTTCTCACAGGTCCGTACATGCAACCCACTCACCAGGAACTATCTTCGGATTCAGGCTTCCACTGGGGGGCTTGCGATGTATCCCCTGCAGATAAAGTATAATAAGTTTTTCCCCACTAAACTCTAAATTTCCTTCAGTGTACTTCAGAGTGTAATACAAACGACATCATTTTTTCCTATATGCTATAACATAAAGAATGTTGGGAATTAAAAAAATAACTTTATTGAGGTATAATTTATATACTATACAGTTCACACTTCTTTTTTCTTTTTTCTATTCTTTTCTTTTTGCCTTTGCAGAAAGGCAAAGCAGCAAATGCAGTCGCCCACTACCACAAATTATGCAGTCGAGTTTCCCACATTTGGGCAAATCGCAGGGGTCAGCACATCCGGAGTGCAATGGATAAGCCTTGCCCTGGGAAAACCACCTTTGTGATCATGGTATCTCCCCTGCCAGGTAAGTATACAGTTCACCCATTTTAAGTGTACAATTCAATGATTTTTAGTAAATTTATTGAGTTGTAAAACCATTGCCATCCATTTTTAGAACACTTTCCTCATCCCAATAAGATGGGAAGCTAGTTTGGAAGGATGGTGAGAAGGGACCAGAAGGCATTCTTGAGGAGGGAAGACCTTTGGGTGCTGAGCAAACATAAAGGCAAGTGTAAAGATGCCGCATTCCTGGGAGCAGGAATTCCAGGAGGGACAGGAAAGATCAAGGGAATGGATGTTGCTTTGAGGAAGGGCTTGTGGCTCCGCTCAAACGTCACCTGTGCAGACAGTTCAGCACAGCAGCTCCTGCTCCTTTTCCTGGGCTCCAGCGTCCACCTCTCACGGCAGAACAATGACAGGTGTCTTTTTGCATCACGTTTCTGCTGTGCCCCTAGAACTTAGTCCCATCTCTGGCACAAAGCAGGGACTAATAATAAATCGTGGCTAGCTCTTTATCCTCCCCTCCATGGTTGCTGGCACATGGGTGGCACATGGGGACACTCCCCAGCAACCAACAGTGACTGGAGCAGAACAGACTGTCTCAGTGCATGGGTCAACAGAACAAGTGCAGGCTTACATGTCACAGCCCTGGGTTCTCGTCTGGCTCTGCTTTTGACCATTTGTCCCTCTGTGCTGTCCTTGCACCTTGCAGCTGTTCCATTGCCTCCAAAGCAAGGCTGCTGGGTCATATGCTATCTCAGGTGCCTTCCAGCTACAGAACCCCACTATTCCAAAGGTTTGTCTTTCCCCCAGTGTCGAGGGGAGCTGCCTGCATTTGAAGGGAGCAAGGGAGGCCACAGTAGGGCCTCTAGCCTCTGGCTCTGCCTGGGGACTTGGCATCAGAGCATTTGCCCAGATGGCTGCGCCATCCCTAGACACTATGAAGACAGCAAGTAAATCAAGTGCCTTCGCCACCTCCAGAAGCAGGTATATGGGCAAGACGGCTTCTCTGGGTGCTGGAAAACTGAGGAGGTTTAAAGCAAGCACATCAAGTTATTTCTGTGTGGACTTAACAGCTGCCCAGACATGCAACCCCCCTTTTAAAAGCAGAGTTGCTTCACTAATGATCGAGCTCCATTATTCTTTATCACTACACTCTAAACTCTGCTCTGTATTTCCCCTGTGTTCTCATGCTCAGTAACCCCTTTATCCACTCTCATAAACCTACACTTAAAGCTGACATAAAATACAGCCAGGATGCCATGGGAAGCTTTCTGGCAGTGGCTCAAGGTAGCAAAGTGATTGTGGCCATGACAGAGAAATCCTCCCAGACTATATTTGATCCAAGGTGCCTCAGGTGGGTTTCTGGGATGGAGATGGGAGCTCTCCTGCTTCCCACTGCTAGGGTTCCAGGGCCGACACTTTGATGTTGGGCTGGAGCGGCAGCCCCAAGGGAGGCACCCTGTGCCCCCTCCAGCATTCTCCCCACTCCCTGGGCAGTTGGGGACCTGCCTATGCACCCTGAGACAGATCAGACCTGACCATTGTTTTCCTGTCGCATCGTGTTGTTAATTAAATAACAAATCTTCACAGCTGGTGACTGCCACTTCCCCTCAGCCCGTTCCTCCTCCCTTCTGTGCACTAATTAGCGCAAAAGCAGGGAGCAAATCTTCAAGCATTGATTTGCCTTTGTAGTGCCGGATTACGTGGGAACAACCCGCCCCCTTCGAAGCAGATAAACTCCCCACCCCCTGAGTTTGGACTGCATGCTTCTTTCCTCATAGATTTTTGGCTTTGCTAGGCCAAGATGGGAACCCGAATATTGAAAGGACTAATACCACATTTGTCTCCTCTGGTTTCGGGAAACAAAAGGGATTGTGAGCAGGAAAGGGAAGGGGACACCTCCAGAGGATGTGACTCATTTAAAGGTGTTGGCTAGTCTTTTTTTTTTTTTTAAAGTCAACTCATTGAAGGTGGCAACCTAGTCTAGACAAGTGTCACGTGGAATGTGGCAAAAAAGCCTCTACTAACACCTTTCTGTTTCTGAAGTGGGCTGCCTCTGACAGCTCTCAGCCCCGCTGGTGCGTCGGACCCCTCAGGTCCGTGTGCCATCTGAGGCACGGAGTCTTGTGAAGTTGTGGCCCGGAGGGGGACTCAAGGGCTGAGGGGTGCTCCTCCACGCGGTACAGGGCAGGCAGTCCCTGACCCTCGTCACTAAGGCGCTTGCCAGCAGATCTCTGGGCCAGTCAGCCCTAGTAAGGCTACATAGCACCACGGCAACAGGACAGGAGTGTGTGGCCTTCTGCTCATTAGGCAGTATTTTAAAGGAAACTGCATTGTGTGTTTTAGGGGATTTTATCTATTGTGTCTTTTTTTTCTTCCTAGTATTCCTGTCTATCCTTGGTGGATAATCTTCATTTCTCTCCCACTCTTACTCCAAAAACACAGGGGCATAACCGTAATCATTTCCCTTTCTCCCCATCTCTACTCATACTGTTCTCACCTGTATCAGGGGCCGTGTTGGGAGCGTGTGGTACTCAATTAGCAGTGTCTGCCAGGGTGTGGGTGAGGGCAGTGTCACGTAAGTTAAGTATCTACCATCCCACCCGTAAAAGCATTTTTTTTTAAAGATTTTATTTATTTATTTTTAGAGAGAGGAGAAGGGAGGGAGAAAGAGAGGGAGAAACAGCAATGTATGGTTGCCTCTCACATGGCCCTCATGGGGACCTGGCCTGCAACCCAGGCATGTGCCCTGACTGGGAATAGAACTGGGACCCTTAGGTTCCCAGCCCGCGCTCAATCCACTGAGCTACACCAGCCAGGGCCCACCTGTAAAAGCATTTAACAAATCGTGGTAAAATACACATAACACAAAATTTACCATCTTAACCATGTTTAAGCGTGCAGCTCAGTAGTATTAAATACATTCACACTGCTGTGCAATCCATGTTTAGAACTTTTTCATCTTGCAAAGCTAAAACTCTATACCCATGAAATAGCAACTCCCTATCCTTTACCTCCTGGTCTCTGGTAACCGCATTCTACTTTCTGTTTCTAAGAGCTTAACTACTTGAGGTAGATGGAATTATACAGTCTTGTCTTTTTGTGTCTGGCTTATTTTACTTAGCATAATGTCTTCAACATTCATCCATGTGTCAGAATTTCCTTCCTTCTTAAGGCTTAATACTATTCCGTTGTGTGCGTATACCACATTGGTCACCTGCAGTGGTCGTTTGGGTGACTTCCATAGTTTGGCTATTGTGAAAAACGCCGCTACGAACATGGGTATTTACATACCTGATCCCTTTCTTTAAAAATTTTCCCAACAAGTCAGTGGTCTAACTTAGTGGTTTTCTGGTTACATCAGAACAACCTATAGAGCTTTAAAAAGTTGCCACCCCCTGAGCCAACACCTGAATTAAACCTAAATATCCAGGGGTTGAACCCATTGATTAAGAATCAGATGTGCTTGTTAAGAATAGAGATTCTCTGGACACTGCGATTCAGTTGGTCTGGGATGGGGTCCAGGACTCTGTACTTTTAAAAAGGAGCCCCTGGATTCTCATGATGGGGCATTTTAGAAATTGCTGTCTAAATTATTGATTAAAAGTCCCCCCAATTAACCTTCATACAGCCTTTATCTTTGGGTCACGAATGGCCCAAACTGTTTGCTAGTTACTGTATGTATCTCGGTCTTGTTTCCCCACTTGGATTGCAAATTCATAAAAATGTAGAATATCTAAACTCAAAGGGACCATAGGGACCCTTCTACCGAGGCCATACCTTAGTTGGTTTCAAGACTGGGTCTAAATTCAAAGTTCCCTGTACTCAGTGATAATTTAAATTTTTGTTTTCCCACCGCCAAGGCAGGCCAGTGCATTAGGTTTAAGAAAGCCAGTGTGACTAGCTGTCCTGGTGAAGGGCTGGGTGCTCACATTTACACATTCTGCTGCTCTGAGGAGCCCCTGTCCATCAATGGTTGGCATAGCATCATGAGGTGTGAGTGATTGGGCGACAAATGGATCTAAGCTGTGTCTACTGTAGCCCAAGGTGTCCATATAACTGACTTTTAGGCCAGGTTCAAATCCGCATCAGCTCTGAGAGCCAGGGCCAGTGCGGATATTATTATGCTTCCTGCCTTAAGTCATGAATCATAAGTCGTGTTGCATTAATTGAACATTGACTGTACCAGGTGCTCTCTAGATGGATTGCATGGATAAATTGATAGGCCTACAAGAAAATGGAAGCTTGGAAATTTTAAGTTGATTTGTCCATGGTGACTTGCTAGCAAGTGACAAGGCTTGAATTTGAGGACAGGCTGATTTATCAATCCATTCTCTTAGTTCTATGCTGTTCTGCATTGAGGAAAAGAGAAAGTGAGTAAAATCCTTAATGGAGGGTCTAGTTCATTAGAGAAGTTCAGTAAATGGCCATATCATCATCACTGCAACAGCAACTAACCCTTCCATACATGGCTTTTCCTATGGGCTGGGCATGGTTTTAAACACCTAACATATATTTATTTGAAAAATAACCCTGCGAAGTAGTACTATTGTAACAGATTTTACAGATGAAGAATTGGAGGCACAGAAGATTATATAATCCAAAGTTATAAATCTAGTAAGTAGCAGAGGTGGGATTTGAACTAGGGAGCCTGGCTCCATATGTACACCAGTACACTATGCTGTCTTCCTTGTGGTAAATGAAAAATAGTACTAATAATAATGATAAGTAATAAGGCCCTCGGTTTCTTTCAACATAATATTCTTCTACATGCTTTCCTTGTAGACATGCCCTTAAGATAAAAATATATATGATAATTCATGCAAATGTTCTTTTTATGTGTCCCCTTTCTGCCCTCTCAAAATTCTCATACAGTTCAATTTAATACCATTTCATGTCATCTGATTTCTTAGTCATTTTGGATTTTTTTCTTGAAG
>PVJI01012956.1:0-49505 GCA_004026765.1 Micronycteris hirsuta | reverse complement strand
TGTTAACTTTAGATGAAGCTGTTGATATTGGAATTAAAAAACAAATGGAACGTCATTACCTTTGATAACAGTTTTCTCACTTGAGAGGCTAAAACCCAGTACATGGTCATTGTCTGATCTCCCTGGGTGTCAGCATTTTGAGAAAATGGTAAAAAAGTTTGTCCCTGTGGCTTTGGTTAAGCCCAGGCTTGAAATATATTCATCCCTTCTGTGATGTTTTTCATTGTTGACACTATTACAGATGTCTCCCATTTTCTCCCCTTTGCATGCCTCTATCCAGCCCCCCCGCCACCCCTCCCCTGGCCTTCACCACACTACTGTCTGTGTCCATGGCTATGCATATATGTTCTTTGGCTAATGCTTTACCTTCTTTTATCCAGTCTCCTCTAGCCCTTCTGAGATCTGTCAATCTGTTCCATGTATCCATGCTTCTGGTTCTATTTGTCAGATTTTTTTTTATTGGATTCTACATATGGGAGACCATATGGTATTTGTCTTTCACTGACTGGCTTATTTCACTTAGTATAATAATCTCCAGATCCATCCATGCTGTCTCAAAGGGTAAGAGTTCCTTCTCTTTATGGCTGCGTAGTATTCCATTGTGTAAATGTACCACAGGTTTTTTATCCGCTCATTGACTGATGGGCACAAGGCTGTTTCCAGATCTTGGCTATTGTAAATAATACTGCAATGAACATACAGGTGCTTATATTCTTTCTGATTGGTGTTTTGGGATTCTTAAGGTATATTACCAGAAGTAGGATCACTGGGTCAAAGGCAGTTCTATTTTTAATTTTTTGAGGAAACTTCATACTATTTTCCACAGTGGCTGCTCCAGCTTGCATTCTCACCAACAGTGCACGAGGGTTCCCTTTAGCCCGTATCCTCACCAGCATCGTTGTTTATTGACTTATTGATGATGGCCATTGTGGCAGGTGTGAGGTGATATTTCATTGTGGATTTAATTTTCATGTCTCTGGCGATTAGTGACATTAAGCATCTTTTCATACGTTTATGGGCCATCTGTATGTCCTCCTTGGAGAAGTGTCTATTCAGGTCCTTTGCCCATTTTTGATTGGATTGTTTGTCTTCCTGGTGTTGAGTTGTATTAGTTCTTTGTATATTTTGGAGATTAAACCCTTGACAAATATGTCATTGGCAAATATGTTTTCCCATACAGTGGGTTCCCTTCATTTTGATAATGGTTTTTTTAGCCATGCAGAAGCTTTTTAATTTGATCTAGTCCTATTTGTTTATTTTTTCCTTTGTTTCCCTTGCTCTAGGAGACATATTGGCAAAAATATTGCTACATGAGATGCCTGAGATTTTACTGACTGTTTTCTTCTAGGATTTTTATGGTTTTCTGATTTACATTTAAGTCTTTTATCCATTTTAAGTTTATTCTTGTGTATAGTGTAAATCCTGGCTACTGAACTAATTCTACTACATCTTCCTGTGCTTGCCAAACTTTAAACTTGAATTGTGAACTCTTACAGCCCAGATTTCAATCTCTGCCCTTTTCCACATGGCAAGAAGCCCTCATACAACAGATAATTTTGAAAAGTAAAGTTCAGTTACATCAAACACTCAGTAAATGCTAGATGGATTTACTAATTCAATGAAGCCATAGAAGTACTAATATTTGACTATGGACGAGTTTTGGAAATTATAAAAAATCTTTCAATAGGAAAATCACAAAATACAAAACTAACAATTCCTCAAAAAAGTAATAATAAGCAAAATTTATGAAATATGAAAATATTTCATCTCATTAGTAATTAAAGGAATAAAAATTAAAACAAGATGCCATGTTTCCCTATATACAAGGTCTATCCAGAAGGTATCTGGCCATGTAATATGAAAAATAGACATTTATTGAAGAAGACACAAGATACAAGAAACATTGTACATAGGACAATGATAACTCAGTCCCCTTCATAGTAGGCACCTTGGGACCTCACATAGTTCTCCCAATCTCCATCAGCTGCCCCGTTGTCCCCTGGGACACATGCCGAGTGACATATCCCAGGGGACCCGGGCGCCCCATCTCTTCACACCCAGCCTTCTCTCCATATTTCACTTGTGTGTCTTACCTGTTTTCATTTCTTAAAAATGCAGTATAATTATTTTGTTATTTAAGAAGAAATATATATGCTAAAATTAAAGATTTGACAAGGGATGCAAAATAAGGTATAAAGTGTCTCTTCACTCTCACCCCCGCACCTCCTGTCCCCAGAGGCAGTGACCCTGATCCATTTGGCATTCAGCTCTCCCGGAGGTTACCTGCAGCCCAGGTAATACGCTCCTGTGCCTCTTAAGCAATTGACCACCTTCAGATATGTGATAATCCTTTTGATTTTCCAATGTGAGAGATGAGGAAAACAGCTGGGCCAAAACAGCATACACTTTGCAATTTTAGTTTTCATAAAACATACAACAAAGTGTTAAGAGGTATCTCCATATGTGGAATTATAGAGAATTTTTACTTTTTCTCTATATTGTTTTTTCTGTGACACTTTTATAGGTGATTTCCAAACTCAAAAAATCTGTAGTTGGTAACCAAGATATTAGTGTAAATTATGTGGGCTGAATTGCATTTAAAGAAAAACAAACCAAAAAACTGATCTTCTATCTATCTGAAACCAAAACTGCTACAGATTAAAATAGAAATAAACAGAAACACAATTACTGTGGAAGAATTCATCATACCAATGATATCAAGTCGATTTTTTAAAACCAGACATTGAATACTTTAACACAGCAATTTTCAACGTTCTTCATCCCATGGCACATACAAACTACTTACTAAAATTCTGCAGTACACCAAAAAAGATATTACATTTTTGGCCAACCTGACGAAAGACTAGGTATAATTTTGAGTCAGTCACACCAGACAGCTTTCGTTTTGCTGGCTGTTGTCAGTGTTTTTATTTGATAATCTGAGGGGAAAGAGGCGAGTGCCCTTACTGAACAGTCAGGCACTGCAGGTTTTAAACATTCTTGTGGCACACTAGTTGAAAATTGCTGCTTTAACATATTAATGACATTAATTTATATGTTTGGGGCGAAGGCCAAGAGGCTTAATGACTGGCTCGTAAGGACAGAAGCCAATGAGATCAGAGAGATGGCAGCCCGGACGTCCTCACCACCTGGTCGACCGGGGCTCTGGTGTGAGTCCGGCCCTTGGTCTAGAAATAGCGAGAGGTGATTAGGAGGGTCCCTAGGAAAATATCACTCCCTCTTCAAGGCAACTACCTCAGAGGAGGTCATTCAGGTCCTTCAGGGAAGGAGAGATGAACCTTCTGAGGGAGGGATAAGTTCCACCTGCTTTTATTCATCCGGAAGACTTGGCAGAATTTAGGGCTTCAAAAAAGCCAGGAACTACACGAAGCATGTGTTTTAGGTACAAAACTTAGGAGGACATCAGAAAATTCACCAATCAAGATAAATCACATTTTAACATGATATTAAAAAATAAAAGTTAATGCAAAAACTTCACGATGAGAAAAATATCAAAATTTGTTATAAAAACAAGATCAACAATGTTTCCTTTTGCTTTAGGCTACCCCATGGCTGGGCACGGCATTGGTTCCCCAGATTTGTCAAACTGCCCATTTGACTCCATCTCAGTATCCAGGCTACTACATTTTCCCAACCAATGCTCTACTTGAAAAGAAGAGACCCTGCTAGATTAGGAAATCAATTTCTATTGCAATTCAGTCACCTGATAGATTATACTTCTGGTGTGTTTTTCAGAAGTGTTAGCTCCGTGGCTACAGATAAGGCAGAAATGTAAAGCCCCTCTGTTATTATTTGGAAAGATGATTTTGAAATATGTCGCCATCCATTCATTCACTGAAATAAGAACAGCTGGACCAATGAATTAAATGAGAAATTAAAACATCACAGAAAAGGGAGAAAATATAATAGCTAAATAGGGAAGGTCTTTAAAAGCTAACACAAAGGAAGACACCACATAAAAAGCATAATGAAATTGACTGCATAAAAATGTCACCTGAAATGGAGCAAAGAATTCCCACAAACCACTGAAAAATGTGTTACTATTCCAATGGGTAAGTGGACAGAGGAAATATGTTAATATAAAAAGCAAGCTGCTGTAACGAAAAGATCCCAAAATACAGGTTACAGACAGTACATGTCTCTGTTGTTCTCAAGTAGCGGTCCTGAAGGAAGTGGCCCAGCACACTGGGGCAGCTCTGCAGTACCTGGTCACTCCAAGAGCCAGGCCACGTCCCGGCGGCTGCTAATCCTCGCCATCAGGCACGTGCCCCTCTGTGTGCTCGGACGTGGGCTGTGGACATAGCAGCTCAGCTGGCGGGAAGAGAGCAGACATTTCCTCTCTGCGAGGGAGGCTGAGCACTGCGGGCGGGCTCTTCTTATTGAGAACTGGAATCCATGGGCACAGCCGATGAGGGGGCCGGGAAAGGCAGGGCTGAGCTGGGTGGCCCTGTGCCCAGCTTCACTGTTCTGATAAAGGGGACATCGGCCACTTCGGCCATTCCTTACAGAGGACACACATGTTGTCAGGAAGCATGGGGAAACGGGAAGCCTCGTTAGCAACCAAAGGAACACAGATGAACACTTCTCATGCCTCAACTAAGCAGAGCTTCTTTAAACTGTTAGTGCTGCATATGATGAGGGTGAACTGTGACTCTGGTAAATCGCCCATGGAACTGGGGGCGTACAGACTCCCTCGAAAGCAACTTAGCAATATCACCAAGACCCTTGAGAGTCGTATCTTGGAATAACAGGCAAACATATTCATGTCAGCAGATGACATAGAGAATGCAATGCCAGAACCAATTATATATGAGAATCACATTGGTAAGTGTTAACTTTCGGTGAAGCTCTACTCTGAACCAGGGTCATTGCTCAGGACCCTCGCCGGACACTTGGTCTGCACCAAAACATCCACTTGATGGGGGAGCTCAAGAGTTGGAAAATTTTAGTTTTAGGTAATAGTGAATAAGCTTGGTAGTTAATGCATGTAAAAAGCTATCGTTTCAGAGCTGAAGGTACAGCCCACCCTGACTCCAGGAGACCACAAGCAAGTCAACTTTTGTGCGCCAGAAGAGACCATAATCAATTAAGATGGTATCTCAGCCATTGTGTCCCAGGGAGAGAGACCCTGCTGCCCAGGACACAGGTAAAGAAAATCACCAGGACACAGGACCCAGATTTAAAAAATCACCAGTCAACAGATGAAAGGATGTTAGGGAAATTGCCAGTCTGCATCTTTATCTGATTAGCCTCTTTCCTGAATTTCAAATCCCTTACCTACACTTTTTCTCCTTATAAAAAGGCTGGCTTGAAAGGGAATGTAAGACAGTCTATTCGGGTGCATAACCTGCCGTCTCCTCGGATGGCCGGCCCTCTGAATGAAGCGCCCATAAAGATTCAATCCCTGTCCCTGCTTATTGGTCCTGGTAGTGACAGGCAGCAGGAATGCCGACTTTTCCGGTATCACACTGAGATATCTGATCCGCACCAAAAGGTCCTAGGTATTTGGTCTTCTCCGAAACATCCATGGAGATACTTGGTCTGCAATTAACATCAATTCCACTCGTAAGATTCTAACCCTGACTCATTGACCCAATCAGCTAGGCTACCAAGGCCATGTAATTATTGGACCAACAAAATGACAGCATTCTTTTACACATTAATCCTGTACGCCAAAAGTATAAAGAAACGTTATGGCTTATTTGAACCCAGAGAAGTTTTCTGAGCATAGACATTTTGAACAAATGTCTGCTCATTCTGAATACTCTGCATGCATTGCCTAATTTAATCCTCAAACCAGGTTTATACTATGCTCAGAGAGGTTTGTACTTACGCTCCAGAGGGTAAATCGCCTAAAACCGCAGAGCTAGTGGGTGGTCAAATTGTGATTCAAATCCAGGCCTTTCTGACATCAGACCCCTAGCTGTTGGTAACGTTGACATTTTAAATTACTAGGGAAAGGACGGGTTTTCATGCAGTGTTAGAAAAACTGACTTTCCTTGAGAATAAGATTATTTGTAATTTAGATCAATGATTCCTAATCATTTTTAGTTCATGATCCACTTAAAGAATCTGATAAGAGAAATGACCTTTTTCACACATACATCTATACGTATATGTATATGATCTTTGTCTATGTCTATGTCTATGTCTATGTCTCCACAGTCTTCGATGCAGTTCTGATGGAGTTTGGAGCCATGACCTTAGTAGCCAGGGTTTGCCCTGCGAGGCTGGGAGGAAACAATTCACCTCAGCGAGCATGGCAGAGGGAACCAGCGCACAGGAGCACAGTGGGAAGGGTGCGAAACGGGGCCGGAGGGAGCCAGAGAGAGGGTGGAAGCTGACCTCAAGGTCAGCAGTGTGTGCGCAGTTTCCGGTGCGCGGGCGGAGCTTCCGGTGTGCTGGGGCAAGCTCCGTGCACTTGCAAGCGCTGCCTGCCGCCCCTGGATCCCTGCAGGCAGGTTTGGGGACGGTACTGCAGGGGTGTTGGGGTGGGAAGGTCCTGGGTCAGGATAATGTCATGCACTCCTGGGTAATAAACTCGTGTTTCAGAGTTGAATGGGCTTGGGGAACATGTAATTTACTTGTTACAGAATTGTGTCCAAAGAAGATGGGAAAAGCTTTCTGTGGTCCTTAATGACTTTGGTTCTATAGGAGCTTATTTCCATCTCATAAATAATAAACAGTCCTCAATGCGCTAATTCCAACTCCCCTTCCCATTGCTCATGTTCATCTTGCAAATAACGTAATCAAGAAAAATATGGGAAAGGCCACCTCCCTGTCGGAATGAAACATCTCTTGGAGGGTGCGACATCTCTGCTCCAAGGTTTAGAAGCTTATTAACTGTATCTGCCTCATTGGTTTTTTCCCATTTAGACAATCCCTCCCCTACAATCTAATCAATGTTAAAATGAAACATGACTTGAATTGAAGAATACATGCTTGTTATAATAAGATTTGTTAAACTTGAAGTAGAATAGCACAACCAAGATCGAAGCTAAGAAACTGAGAAATTATTTCTATGTATTTTCTATAGTCGGTCACTTATCTTCATTGATACTTTTGCTGTGGTGTCTCTTTTTACTGTGAAAGGTATTCCATGTGTACAAGGGGTAGATGACTTTATTGTGTCACTTGGGAAGGCAATTTGGATGGAGGGACAGGAAATCACTAGGTCCCCTTTATCTTTATTTCCTAAACATTTGACTTGGTCATTTTCTCTTTGCCCCAGTACTCCTGCCTAAGATCAACTCTAACTCCCAGGCGGGCTGTCTATTCAGTCCGCATGATCTGGATCATTGTCATTCAAGGCCTCAACTTGTCCCCCACCTCCCACCTGGTTCTCTCTGCACACCTGGGCCGTGGCCTCCTGGGAAATGGGTGGCACCTGAAGCAGGCCTTGTTCTCCTCCCCCATACGTCTTGCACGCACCGTGCCTTCCACCACAAATTCCCCCCTGCCTTCTCCTCTCTGCCCATGTTGTACACGTAAGAATTCAGAAGAGGCTACTTTGCAGCCTCTGTTGCTCAGATTTCTGTGCTGCCGCTGCCTGGCTGCATAACCTGAGGCAAGTTCACCCCTGAGGCTCATTCCCCTCGTCTGAAAATGCAATAACAAGGATATTCATTTCATGAAGTTGTTATGAAAGTTAAAATAGATAATTCGTGTGATTGGCCCCGTGTTTAAATACTCTAAGTACTCAACACTGTTTTAGCCATTAGTAGGGTAACAATTAGTATTGCCATTTATCCATGACAATTCTACTAACCCCCTCCATGAAGCAATCTTGTTGCGGGGGCCAAGGGTAGCAACTGCCACTCTTGAATACCAAACAAGCGAGGTTCTGTGGGGAGCAGGAGGCATCCAGCAGGGGGCAGGGGGTGGGGGGCAAGGGGGCAGGGGGAAGGGATCTTCACCTCCAGCTTTCACTCTGCCCGCAATAGGTGCTATCCTCGGACAAATGGCTTCCCCTCCCTGGGTCCAGCTCCTGCTTTATAAGAAAAACAAGAGAGTCATCTTAAGAATCTTTCCAACTCTGGGGTTCTATGATTCTGAATGGGGAGACTCATTCTGTATTTGGTGATTTTAGACTCATGAGGTGTCATGGGTGGGCGGGGGCAGGCCAGTCAGTGCCATTCCTGCAGTGACAGATGACCAGCTTCAGATTCTGTGGGAGAGAGGAGGAGGGGGCTTGGGCTTCCTGACAGACTGCCTTCTAGATGTGTGTGCAATGACATCCATGTTATAAATATAAATATAAATAGAGCACAATACCATATAACTGAGGTTGAATATGTATCCTCTCATAGAAGTTTCTAGAATCTAACAAAAACGATGGGTACACAGGAGAACGCCAATATTCTTGTTATTTAATGCAGTTTTGCCCTTGCTCTTTGTCCACTTGTTAGTCCCTTCTCAGAAGGGGCAACACAAATGTTTCCTCATGTCGTTCAGGACTCAACGAGGCGAAGCAGACAGCAGCAGACAACCTCCACAAACACTCCCAGCAAGCCATTCGCCTACATTCCCTGAAGGGTGCAGAAGCTTTAGAAACATGCCTTTCTCATCAGAGATCCCTAATGCGCGTCTTCTTGGTTGTAACAAAGAGTGAAAAACCTAAAATAGAAACTACTCTGGAGAAACTCAGGGCACCACTGGCACACGCTCTCATAAGACGTCTTCATTAAGACTGAAAGTCCTCCCAGGACCCCCCGCGGTCACTGCAGATGCCTCTGGAAGTCTCCCCACAGCGGGAGGACCTCCGAAGGTTCTTCCTGCATGCCGCGGGCATTCACAGAAGCTACATGAGCGGCTTCCACCACAGCTGTCAAACGAGGAGTAATTGAAAACAGCAGGAGGTTGTGCCCTGGTCACGGAACAGGTCTGTCTGCCAATGGACACATGGAGGCTGGGGCTCCCATTAGAGCTCCTGGGGGTGGGGTGGGGGGTGGGGTATAAGGCTCAGTAACTCCCCTGTGTGTCTGGGTAACTGGATTCCTGAACCTTAAGACTGTTTTCTTCCTCTAAGGAAAGAATCAAAGTGCGATGGAATCTACTTAGGAAATTTGTTTTGCTTCTAAACATTTGTTGAACATCTTTCTATCTAGGAAGTAAGATTCAAAATGAAACAAAACGAAAAGAAAGTGTAGTAATTAGGATTCAGAAACAGCCCTGGCTGGTGTGGCTCAGTGGATTGAGTGCTGGCCTACAGACCAGGGGTGGGTGGGGGTGGGGTGGCGGTGGCCAGTTTGATTCCCGTTCAGGGCACGTGCCTGGGTTGTGGGCCAGGTTCCTGGTTGGGTGCTCGAAAGGCAACTGCACACTGATGTTTCTCTCGCTCTCTTTCTCCTTCCCTTCCCCTCTCTCTGAAATAAATAAATAAAAGATTCAGAAACACAGTAGGGAATCATATATCTATCTCAGGATTTCCAGTCCAGTCCTATTTCCAATTACAGGATCGGAAACAGAGGTCTCACAAATTCTTATAATGTCCAAGAAATTCTACTGTAACTGTGGCTAGACCGTGTACCTCAGGCTGCCTCGTACACATAAATATGGTACACGGATTCATTGTTCCACCTTTTTCCCTGATGTAAGTTTCAAAAATATGTGGTCACCACAACAGGAGACCAAGGATGTGTCTTGGCACCATACTCTGCGTTGGCTTGTCCTCAGCACTGGTCACTGAAATTGAACTTTAGCCCTCATGGGCCTTAGGAAACTACTTAAAGGTACATCAGATGAGAGGCAAAAACCGACCCCAAAATTTAAGAGTCGATTCTAAGCAGACAGGCTAAAAGTCTGTGGGATATTTAATCTAGAGAAGAAAATATTAAAAAGCTATGGAATAATTTCCACAAACAAGTGATATTATTGACAATGAAACCTATTATTTTGATCAATAACTTAATGTTTGGTTAGAGTTGGCTTTCCATACACAGCCATGGATTTGTGCGAATCCATACCCACTCACTTCTGAGCTGGGCCCTTTGTGACTTTCCACATACCCTAAGGTGGTCCCGGGGGACAGGGTCCCCGACTCCAGAACGGAGACAGCTGCACTGGCTCCTTCACACGCTGGATCGAGCTTCATGGACATGATGCTAGATTGTATGGCAGTGGGTCTCCCTTTTTCTAAGTATAGGAAGGAGAATCCTGTGATTCACCACAGCAGAGAAGTTAGCGTGAGCATTAGGAAGACATTCTTGACTATAACAGCAGCAAAACGCAATTCCAAATGGCGGTGGGGGCGGGGCAGGGGTTGCTTGCAGATGACACAGGCATCTGTCCAGCAGAGGAGGGAGCAAGTGTTTCCGTGGATGCCTGTCTCGCCTTGTGCTGCAGTGATATTTTGAGGAAGAATAAATATAACTTGGGACACAGTTCACTTAACAAATAGTGCTTGATACATTGCTCTTTATCTGTGGCTGACTTTATGGAGAAAGTACAGCCAGAATCAAAGTCCAGAGAAAAGGATCCTGGGAGAAACGTGGACCCAATGCTGATGGGCTGACACCGTGGGACAGGCTTCCCTGAGCTGAGTGGAATTAAAGAGCAAAAACTCCGAAAATGCCAGTACCCCGCTGGCAGGGTGGCTCAGTTGGTGGGAGCATCGTGTCCTATACCAAAAGGTTGTGGGTTCAATTCCCAGTCAGGATGTGTATAGGAGGCAACCAATTGAGGTTTCTCTCTCTCTCTGTCTCTCCCTTCTTCTCTCTCTAAAATCAATAAGCATATTCTCAAGTGAGGATTTAAACAAAAAAAGCAGCCCCGTGTGAGTGGAGCCGGTCCAGTGCTGTTCTGAAGACCTTGTGACCGTGAACCAGTGTGACAATCTGGCTCCAGAAAGCTCGTGGGAGCACGTTACAGTCCACTCACCCCCTCAGCATAAACGTAAACAGTGCTTTAAGCTAGGAGGTCAACCTTCTTGGGTGGGTACACATTTTCTTAAAAAGTCAAGTGTTTAAAGACTAAACTGCAGTTACTGACTATTCCCCCCTCAAAAGCAGCTTTCTTAACTCAGATTTTGCAAAGTTCTTCCCAATCTATCACCTGTCCCAAAGCCTGTGGCATACTCCTGAGGTCTTGTAGCCTTCTTCAGTCTTCGAAGACTTCATGACTTCAGGGTGTGCATGGGGTGTGGATGCCGGACTCCTAGTTCCTGTGAGTGGCAAGTCCCCACCCCCAGAGCTACCTCTGCAGAGAGGCAGGTGCAGAGAACAGGCACCTCCCAGCCGGGCTGGACGCTGCCCAGGGAGAGAGCGCTCCGCCACTGCTGTCGCAGTCTGCGCGTGCAAGGGCACTGACCCAGAAAAGAGTGGCAATCCAAGAAAACGCCTTTAATTGCCCTGGGTCTCCTTTCAGAGGGGCAGGTCTCCTGTGGGGCAGGAAGAGGCGAGCCTAACCTCGTGCAGTGTGTCAGGGCGCAGGACCAGGGGAGGTCTGTGTCACAGACCACAGCCTGCAGCCTGTGATGACCGTCGCACCTCGCAGCCTGTGCTCCTGGTTGAGGGGATGGAAACCCTGCAGATTGGTGTGGACTGGGATCTCCTGCTCCCCTGGTCTGGTCCTCTGACACTGTGTCCACCTGACACATGCATCTGGCTGGCCCTCCATCCCCCGAGGAGCAGCCACCTCTGCCCACCCCTTCCCAGACGCTCCCAGTGAGAACCTGTGGCTAGTTCTTTTGACTCTGGCCACCCTCGATCTGGATCTTTGTGCCTTGCTTTAAAATTAGTGTTTGTAACTCCCTTTGTACACAATGTGCTCCTCAAGGCTCTGGTCTGGGCTGTGTTTGACTCACGTCATGTCTTCTCGGTCCCCAGGTGCTCAGGGAAATGCATGTCACACAAATGAATAGGTCTGCAGTATCCCATTTGTGGGTGTCCTCAGAGTAAACTACTAGGGAGATGCAAAATAAAAACGGGCGTCTCATACTGGCCCAGAGGATGTTTTGTTTTCTTTTGTTCAGGAAGATTTAGCTTAAGAGCAAGGATAGGTTTTCTTTCTTGGGAAAATTACATGCCTGGCTATTGTAGCAACAGCTCAGTAGATGCTGCGTTGCTGCCAGGAGCCAGCCTGGGGGATGAGGGATGCCAGCTCCCCAGAGGAGAGGTGTCCAGACACCTGACACCTGCCACCTGCCCCGTGTCGGCAGACGTGCCCCCTGAAGCCTGCGATCGCCAGTGGAGTCACCGTGGAGGGCTTGTTTGGGCCACATCCTGCTACAGGCCCTGGAATGGAAACACTGGCCAGCTGGCCTTGCGCTGGACGTCTCAGCACCCAACCTGGGACGGGATTAAACCCCCAGAACTCTTAGTGTTCTCCCCTGACATGCAAATCACTCTGCGTCAGTCAATGTACGAGAACTTGACCCAGGCGAGAAAACAGATCTCTCTGGAAAGGGAAGGAAGAGAGATAAAAATGAGAAGGGGGCTTTCGAGCGGATGTCTGGAGCCCAATACCCGCTTCCGCCTTAGCCTCTCTCCTCAGGCCGCCTCTCCTCACGTCTTGCTTGTTTCTGGAAACTGTGCTTCATGAGAACGAGGTTCTTTTTTATTTAATATGTGACTCACGGTGTGGGTTTGACCGCTTCCTGGGTCCGGACGGCAGTTTCCCCATCTAGGAAGTGGGCTAGTATAATCCGTCATTTATCAAGTCACAGAGACAGGGAAGTGGCTTCTCGCTCAGTGGGAAAGGGACACGACCTCCTTCCCGTCCCAGGGCGCCTGCTAGTGAATTACCTGAGCGTACTCCATGGCATCCTGGCCACCTGATCATTTTCTAAAATAGGAAATGCATTCGAGAAAATTCTTTGCGCTCAGCTTTAGTTGGGAGAAAAAGTCCTCCAGAAAGTTCAACTTCAGCATGCAACGCTAGTTAGTGCTTCGTAAGGGGCGTTAACTGTCACTCGAACAGCAAGGGAGGCCTAGTGGCCGAGGTCGGGGTGCCCTGTGTGGGTTAGCTGATGTACCAAGGTTAATGGTAAACTCATTAGTAGCACACTGATGCCCCCTGAGTGGCCTGAACGATGGGGCCACCGCCCCCAAGGCCACCTTACTCACAGAGTAGAAACTGCACCTAGATAAGCTCGGAGCCAAACTGGCTCCCCAATCTCGCAGAGAGCGGAAACGCGGTCAGCTTTCTGTCTCCTGCGGCAGGGGCTTGGCCACAGGTGCTGTGGCCCTGCGGAGTTAGCGATGACGCTAGTCTCGTGAGATGAGGGGAGGACGGCCTCTCCCAGAGCGACGCCGGGCTGGGCGGTTCCAAGGCAGATCTGCAAGATGTCCCTGCTGTGCAAGTGCCTTCTGCTCTTCTCAGACCATGAGCCTTGACTGTCTCGATGTTCCCATCACGTGCCTGCCCTCGTAGGACTAAAGAGCATCCCACCACGGAAAAGTGCTCGAGGTTCCTGCCTTACACGTGCCCAGCAAAGCTCCAACCCTAGTCGCCCAGCCCCAGCACCTCGCAGTTCCCGAGGTGCAGGAAAGGGAGTCGGCACCAGGGACTGGGCACCAGACCCTGCCAGACGGTGCCCCGAAGTCACAGTCTAATGGCCTTTGTTTGAAGAATTAAAAAGCAAGAACAGACCTTAAAGAAAAACAGGTAAAACGAACAAATAGGAGCCCCGAACACACTTAAGTCCCACTCAGTTTCAATCCCAAATTGGAAAATCTCTCCAGAACGATTTCAAAACTTGAACCAAGATGCTGACTGTCAGCCAAGACCCTCTTCACCTGCTGTCGGTTGACACTGTGGCAAGAACAGACACAGACACAGACAATGTGTGGCAAACTGGCCACACAGCTTTAATGAGCAGCTTGCCGAGGGCCAGCCTGGATCGCTGTCAAACACTCATCATCACAGATGAGAGGGAACGGGCAGGGGTTGTGGCCGTATCTCTGCCTGCGTGGGGAAGGTGACAGACATGCACACCAGTGGACCAGGAGGGCAGATTAATGACAATGTACCCTAATGATTCTTCCTTAAGTTATGCAACTATGTAAAGCTGTATGGAGTCAGTGGTTCTTTTTTTGTACTTGAACTTTCTGCTTTCCAAACTACCCGGACGGAAACCTAGAGACAGAGGAGAAATAGCACTACGTCAGAGGCAGGCCTGTGGTTCTGAAGACCCACTTTTCCCACGCACAGCCTCTGTGATAATTCACACAACCTCTCTCTGACCTTCAGTTTATTTGTCTAAAAAAAATTTTCAGGGAAATCAGATGAGTTGATCTGAAATCCTTTCTAGTCCTCTGTTTGCAAATTTAAAGACAATAATGAAGGCAAATTCTCAGACAGAAAACAGTGCCTCACCCTAAACTCTCCTTCGTCAAATCGCAACTTTCTAATCTGCCTTGGTATTTGATTCAGGAACAGAGCTTATAACTTGTGATTTCAGGGTCAGCTGCACGGGGCTGTTCGCATAGAGGAGACCGGCCGGGCCTTAGGAGACGGTGGCCAAGGTTATCACCCTCGCTGAGCAGCTTAGCAAACACTTTCCCACACTTTCTCCCTGGAAATATCTTGTCGGTTTGCTGGCAGGACAAGAAGAGGTAGTCGAGTCTGTAGAGAGGGGAGTGGGGGGAAAGTTGTCAAGGGAACTGAGTTTTAGGCTGAGGGTTGGTTTTGAACCTAGAATAATTCCGAAAGGACATGTGAGAATAAACTTCTAGCCTGGAGTTATCCAGGGACTTAATAGTTTAGCTCTTTAATCCCATCTCCCCCAGCCACAGCGGGCGGTGAGTTCCGGACCCGGGAACGGGGGGCGGCAGAGCTGTGACCCTGAGACTGACGACGCCAGCAGGGACCCAGCCGGCCGGGTGTCTCTGTTAGGCACCTTAGTCAAGTTGGGTCGTTTTCTTCACACATTTCCTGAGGTGCTTTGTAGGCTGCTGTTATGAATGGCACCCACTTAGATACTTGAATGATGTCTTTGTCCTCGGCCGTGTTGGCCTCTGCCTGTGTCGGTGAGCCCTCAGGAAAATCACAGCAAAGGGGGTCCCGTGAGCTCTCTCTCCACCTTTTACCCTCTTCCTGATATGTCCTTATTTCTTCTTAAAGTCCTCTTCCTCCTATGTGGGGTTTCTCTATTTTCACTAACAAATCTTTAAAACTTCTGAATGTTATACTTTAAAAATATCAGGGAACCTTTGGCCAGGTGGCTCAGCTGGTTGGATCGTCATCCCATACACCAAAATGCTGTGGGTTCGATCCCCAGTCAGGGTATGTAATGTTTCTTTTTCACCTCTCTCTCTCTCTCTCTCAAAAACTCAATAAACATATCCTTGGGTGAGGATTTAAAAAAACTAAATAAATGAAAATAAAGATATTAATGAAAACAGAATTTTTTCACATTCAAAAAATTTCATCGTCAGTGGTGTTCTCACTCACCAGACGTGTGCATGGCGATACGTGTGAGTGTAGGGCCTTATCTAGGTCTCACTTACTGAGGGAATGAAGAGGAAAGAGGTGTTGGATTTCTGCCAGGTTCCTTCAGGAGCTGGCTGGGATGGTGATTGGAGGGGGTCAAAGCACACAGGCAAACACGTGAATAGGTAACAGCCGTGGGTCCCAAATTCCCACCTATAGACAGTGACGTTTCTACCAGCACCACCGCAAAGTGAGAACAAGGGCATTATCGCGAGTTTTTCATAAATGTAAATGCCCTCAAAGAAGTGTCCTTTATAAACGTCTTTCATATCAAAATGTTCTTTTTTCTGAGCTGATAATGGTAATAGATGGCAAGGCGTTTTTTTTTTTTTTCCTTTTTTGTTATTTTGGAAATAAAAATTGGTCGGTCCAATGTCAATTGCCATATTAGTTTTTGAAATGCACTCTCCTGTAATCCAGAATCTGGAAACCACTCCACGGCCACAGATTCAGGAAGTCGTGTGGGTTCAGGCAGCGTGCATTTATCTACGGCAGGGGTACAGGGAGGTGCTACCAGTTTCCTGGGACTGCAGAGACAAGTTACTATAAACCTGGTGATTTAAACCCACGGAAACGTAGTCTCTCAGGTCTGGAGACCAGAAGCCCAAGGTCAAGGTGCCGTAGGGACTAGGTCCTTAGGGTCTGGAGGAGCCTCGCCTGCTTCTCAAGCTCCCGGTGTTGACAGCACTCCTCCGGCCCTTCATCCCTGCAGCCTCGGCCTCCATTGCTGCTTCACCATCTCTTCTCCGAGTGTCTCTCCGTGGCTGACTAGTCTCCCTCCCTCTCACGAGGATAATCTTTCTGTGTCCAATCTGCCACCCACTCTTCCGAGAAGACCATTGCAAGTGTTTAATCAATTTAAATGTATTCAGGTTAAAGAACCATCCTTTATAAGCAGCTTTCACTTTCCCACTTTCCATAATCTCCCACTTTCCATAATCTCCCTATCTCAAGAGCCTTTCCTTGATCACACCTGCGCAGAGCCTTTTCCAAATCAGAGCCTTTACGTCTTTGGGAGACTAGCTCGGGAACAGGCCTCTGGGAACTTCCGCCAGCCTGCCTTTGGCCCCAGACCTTATTCTGGCCGAGATCATGCCCAGTCAGCTGGGAGGGTCGGGATGGAGACCGCAGATTTCAGGGCCAGTGTGAAGATTTTCTCACGTGGTACCATGCTGGAGTTTTTCGAGGGCCAATTTAAGACTTTTCTATCTGGGTTATTTCTGGATGAAGAAATTACAGAGAGTTTTTTTAAAAATACTCTTTTTAAAAATACTACTTTTGTATTTTTCTCAATTAACGTGGGTGGGTGTTTTTCTAATAAGAAAGAAATCAATAATTTGAAAAATTGTGTAGCCCTGCCCCAGTGGCTCAGTTGGTTGGAGCGCTGTCCCTGCCCCAAAAGGTTGCAGGTTCGATCCTTGGTCAGGGTGTGTATGGGAGGCAACCAATCCATGTCTCTGTTTCTCAAATCAATAAACATGTCCTTAGGTGAGAATTAAAAAAAATAAAATAAAAATCATGTATAAGACATGCTTCAGCCAGTTACCATATTAACTTCCAGTGACGGGCGAGAATGGCAGTGAGCTAAAGATGCAGTAGAAAGGACTAGGCTAAGGGGGTCTCCCTCCCATGCCGGGGGCGGGGGCGGGGGGCAGGAGCCGATTAGAAGCCTGTCACAGTGTCTGTACACTACATTCCTCGTATTTAACTGTGGGCTAAAGGTTTGTAATTTTCCACCCTGACATAAACAATATAAAGTGCATGAATGTGTTCTCCATGTGTAAAGGTTAAACAGTACAAAAGCCCCTGTCAGCTTCTACCCCCTGCTTGTCACTCCTTGGCCACCTTGACCTTCAAAGGCAGTGACTGTAAATTAGCCCGCTGTCTGCCTGCAATGCGTCACCCACAGATGCAACTGGAAATGACCAATGTTTAGCTCATTTACATTTGTTGCAGTTTCTGTTATGTTCACATGCCATCTTATTTTATATCAGTCTCTGTGCCATAATTTCTTATTTCTTTTACTTCCTTTTCCTCCTTTTATTTTGTTCCATTTTCCCCCCTCTGGTGGGTTTCGAAGTTATTCCATCTATTGCTTAAGTGGTATTCTTACCCTTTTTGCATGTCCCTTTAAACGTGTTATTCTATAAACTTCTAAAATGTATTAATTTCGATCTTTTTTCTACAAAAGGGCAAAATCTTAGCACACTATTATTTCTCCCTTATCTCACACTACTTTCTGTGATTTAAGAATTTAGTTTTAGATTTAAAAAAAATTATTAATTACCACATATGTCAACTCATCGATAAGTTTCACTGGATT
The DNA here is from genome assembly GCA_004026765.1 of Micronycteris hirsuta. Taxonomy (NCBI): domain Eukaryota; kingdom Metazoa; phylum Chordata; class Mammalia; order Chiroptera; family Phyllostomidae; genus Micronycteris; species Micronycteris hirsuta. The sequence continues at coordinate 31,729 of PVJI01012956.1, read as the reverse complement.
CTTTATCAATCCCTTCCACCTCCTCACCATTAGTTACAGAATAGTCAGGGGGTGTAAAGCACAGGGAACATAGTTAAAATAATTCTAATAACTATGTGTGGTGTCAGCTGGGCATTAGCCTTATCAGGGAGACATAAGTTATGTAAGTGTCTAATCACGGGGCTGTATATCTGAAACTAATATACTGTATGCCAACTTTAATTTTAAAACTTTTAAAAAGTAAATATTTAAAAAAAAGTTTTACTGGGTTCTTTGATTGCTGCTATTTAGCCTATATTTTATGTAGGTTCTTTCTTGGGTCGCGTTTTCGTTTCACTGTAAATCATCCTTGACCGAAGCTTAGCTCTGGAGAGGGTTCGTTTCGGGTCCTCGTGTCCACAAACACGTTCGCATCCCTGCCCTCCCGTTTGAAGGCTCTCTGACTGCGCATAGAATTTCCCGTTTAAAATAATTTCTCCTCGGAGTGTTCCAGGATTTCTGGTAACATTCAGTTTTGCTGACGAGAATTTCAATGACGACATGACTCTACTTCTGTAATCTATCTTCCCTCTGGGGGCGTTTGGAAATCTCTAATTCACTCTCAGCTCTGAGACGCCACAAAGAGACAGCAAGACACATCGGGTTACTTTACATTTGTTGTACATGTTACCAGTCGCTTTTTCTACATAAAACTCTGTGTTTTTCTTCAGCCACAATACATTTTCACTTATTTTTCTTCATATTTTTCTCCACTCGATTATCTGTTTCTGGAATTCTTACTTGACATGGTGGGGATCTTGAAATAAGCTTTCGGGTCTTTGAGCTCTTTTCTCAATCTGACTTTCTCGGAACACATTTGAGAATTTTGGGTTAGCTCATTTGTCCATTATCGTGTCCATTCTTCCATGATTTCTTTCCTTAAATGTTTTGATTCTGTAATTTCAGAACCCTAAAAGCTCTGACTCATTCTTTGCTTTTTTTTTTTTTTTTTTTTTTTTTTTTTTTTTTTTTTTTTTTTTTTTTTTTTTTTTTTTTTTTTTTTTTTTTTTTTTTTTTTTTTTTGACGCAGCGGCATATTCTTATGAACAGCCCTTGAATCTGTCTGATGGTAATTAGAACACCTACGGGTTTATTTCCCTGTTGTGAATTTTCTCCAGGGTCAGAGTTCTGCCTCTTTCTTCCTTTGCTTGTGACGGTCTCCACACCACGTGGCTGGTGTTCTGGCTCGTCCGTTTGCATCCAGGGAGGACGGACGATGCAAATCCATACCTGCAGGAAGCTGGGATTCCTCGCCCCTGAGGAGCAGTCGCTGCTCACGGACTCCACACCCCGCCCCATGTGAGGTTCTCTGATCACCACAGTGGCTGTTGGAGGCCCTGTCTGCTCTCCAACTGTCAACGGAGCTTGGGGTTTCTCGACATCTGCTCTTATCTTCCTAGAAGGTTTTTTTCTGTGCATATGTTGGGGTGTGGTCTCCTCAATTCTTGTCAATTTAATCCCATCTGCTTTCTGTCTTCCAGGAATCCCTCACAAGTTCAGGACTCCTCCGTGTCACCCCTATTCTCAAAGTCCCATCGTGAATTTCGTCTTTAAAAGACTTCTTTTTCCTGTCACTTAAAAGGATGTGGGGGAGGTGGGGAGGGGTGGGGTGGTAGGCATGTGTGCTCAGCCTACCCTCTTCACACACTCACGTTGCAGACAAAAACCATGTTGTAATGGTTTATATGTTGTAATCTCTCCTATGCTTCAGATTTAGGAAAGGGCTATTTCCTCCAGCAAATTTTATAAGTAATTAAACCTCGCCTATTAAAATCTAAAAGGCTTTAACAGTTTCGTTCACTTCTCTGGTTTTTCCGTGGAAATATTCAACATAATAAGCCACGTGTTCACACAGGGTCACGGCCACCCAGGGCTCTCCCCTCTGCTGGTGGCACTTGGCTCTTTATTCCCTTGTTTCCTCGGCCACAGCAAGCAGCTTTCCTGCTTTCAGTTTACAACTGCCAGCACTACCGTGTGTCTTCTTTGAACTTGCCACTTGTCATTCTCTGTGGGATGGGGAAGCACATAGCTGAGCACATTGTGAAGGTATATGCCGTGGATAATTGACATGAAGACGGGGGCTAAAGGAAAAGAATGGGAGCTGGGGAAGTGGCTTTTTGCAAACCACTTCAGGCAGAAATGCTTTGCTTCCTTAGACTCTGGATTTTTCTCCAAGTACATAAGTGTTTGCCAGAAGTCTGGCTGACAGAAAGGTATGTTTCTTTGCTAATAGCCTTGTCATTAAATAAAAAGTTTAATCACTGAATAGATTGTACAAGGGGGGGGGACTGAAAAAAAAAACCAGAATTATCTTTTGGAGAGTGGGCCCCTTGCAGGACAGGCTTCTCCTCTAGGTGAGTGTTCTAGGATCCCATCTGTATCAGTGCGCCGACTGGTGGTGTTGTGAGAGGCTGCATTCGGCCTCAGTGAATTTCTTCTGAAGACTCATTGTGTTTGCCTGTTTCATGGTGGGTGATTTACGAGCACACCTGCCCACACTGCACTGAGTGTTCAGCAGTTGTTGACCAAAAACACCAAGATCCCTGTGCCCCGCCCTCCCTATTCACCTAATCTTGCTCGGAGCAACTTTTTTCTTTGGTTTCCCCCAGATGAAAAAAGTCCACAAAAGGAAACATTTTGCCGATGTGGAAGAGGTGAAACAAAAAATGAGAGAAGCACTAAAAGGCATCAAAATCAACACGTTCAAAACCTATTTGGAGCAGTGGAAAAACGGTCTTGATAGGCATATTGCATCAAATGGAGAGTACTTGAAGGTACTGAAGTTTAAACATGAAATAATACACAATTTTTTATAAACAAATCCCTGGTTTTGGGGAGTCCCCCCTCATATGTATATACACAGATTATTATATATCATATGTAATATAGAAAACACTCTCTATTTTATATCTATAAACACACATACATACGCTCTTGAGCACTGTTAACAGACTACATACAGGACTAATTTATAATGGCTGCAGCAGTTGGCACATGCCTGTCTGCTCTCATTCACAGACACTTAATCAGGGTGGCCAGACAGGTGGAGGTGATGCCCAGCGAAGTACAATGTTTTCTGCTTCCGGTTTCTCTCTCTTCCAATCCTTCCTGGTTCCCAGTGCCATCTTCACGCTGACAAAGCAGTACTTCGAGTGTCCCTCCCTTTCTAACCCACTGAAGTAGTCATTGTTTTGGAACCACACAGACCATGGTTTGGACTCCAACTCCTCCACGTATGACTGTGTAAAACTTTGACAAGTTTCTTATCCTCTCTTAACCTATTTTCTCCAGTATAAGTTTAGGAGACTAATAGTGTGGTACGCTCCGTCTGTTACCTCTTGCCCAAAGAACATAGCACAGCGCTTGTGGTCTGACGCTGAAGGCCATTCACTCTGGCACCAAGCACCCACCCCTCTCCCAGCACAGCTACCCCAGTGCTGCCAGGCTACCCTGCGCGTCACGTCTGTATCTGCATCCATGTCTGTCTGTCTTCACTTGTGTGGAGGGCAGAAGGATTGCCCTCCAAAGATGGCAGTTCTCATTCCTGGAACCTATGAACGTGACTTGATGTGGAAAAAGGTCTTTGTAGATGTAATTAAGCCACAGAATTTTTAATGAGGAGCTCATCCTGTGTTATTAGAGTGGGCCCTACATGATACCACAGCTGTCCTTGGTGGAGGGAGACGACATGCAGACGCGGAGGAGAGGACCGCGTGAAGAGGCGGGCAGAGATTGGAGAGATTTGGCTGCAAGCCAAGGAATGCTGGCAGCCACCACCAGCTGGAGGAAGTAGCAGTAGATTCTCCCGAGCGCCTCCGGAGGGAACAGAGCCCGCTGGCCTGGCATTGCGATCTCAGCCCGGTGATGCGGCTCCCAAGCTTTCCCGAACTTTAAGAGCCCAGACGGCTGTTGTTGCAAGCCACCAGGCTGTGGCTTTTGTTTCAGCGGCCATTGGAAACTAATATTGTTTGTTTGAGTTTCCCCCTGAGACAAGGCTATGAGTCAGTTCTCATCTGGGCCGCGACACCAGGTCACTGTGAGGAAGTGGGGAGCGGGGCGAGAAGAGGGAAAGCTGGTGCAGGGTGTTCGAGAGGATGCTGTGGGCTGTAGCGCTTGGTCTTGCCGATCACGCTTCGGAGGCTCCCACAAATGGAGAGTAACTGGGATCATGTTTGCTACCAGGCAGGGGGCCCTGGGGTCACGGGTGCAGGAATGGACATTTGGGCTGGGGCGGAAAATGGGGAGAGGGTGGAAAGGTCCAAAGCAAGTCCTTTGTCATGGATAAAGCTTGGTAAGGAATTCTGAGGAACAGCCCAGCCTGAGGGGACACTCCAGGGCGAAGGAAGACAGACAGAATGACAAAACGGTGACAGTGGAGGCCTGAAAGCTGCGTGTCAGGGAAGGGAGTCCAGCAGAGTGGGGAGGAGTGAAGATGAGGGGCAGGCACTACGCTGGCCCGCACAGCACTCCTGAGAAGGCAGGGCCGGTGGCTGTCCGACCGACTGTCCACACACGGATCCATCGAACTCCAGCTGACGGGTTCACGGCCTGTCCACATAGCCAAGCACTCACTTGAAATCTCCACTCGTGATTTCTCCTTGGCTCTGCCCCCCTTCCCAGCTTCCCTATTAGAATAAGTAGTCACACCTCCCACCGGCTGTGCAAGCCTAGAACACACACTCGACTCCTCGTGTTCCGTTGTCCCGCGTGTTAGTTCTCTGTTGCTGTGTAACGACGTTGGCGGAGACTCAGCGGCCTGGACCACACTCACATCTCAGGGTGTCTGCGCGTCGGGAGCCCAGGCGCAGATCCTTCTGCCCGGGTCTCTCCCAAGGCTGCAGTCTGGGTGTCAGCCCGGCCAGCGGCTCGTCTGACCTCAGCTGGGGAAGGACCCAGTCACCAGGGCTGCTGGCAGGATTTGGTGCCTTGTGAGTTATTGGACGGAAGGCCTCTGCAGTTTGCCGCCTGTTGGCCAGATCCTCACCACATGGCAGCTCACATCACAAGCAGCTGGTCTGGGAATCCAATAGAGCAGGGGTGTCAAACTCATTTTCACCGGGGGCCACATCAGCCTCATGGGTGTCTTCAAAGGGCCGAATGTGATTTTAGGACTGTATACATGTAACTGCTCCTTAACAGTTAAACAAGAGCTCAGTGCTGCTGCTGGGTAGAAACAAGGTGGAGGGCCGGATTTTCCCACGGGCCTCATGTTTGCCACCTGTGCGATAGAGTCTCAGGCAAGACTGAAGTTGTGATCTTATGTGACGTGATCTTGGCAATGACCTCCCATCTTTGCTGTCAAGTTGGATTGGTCAGAAGCAAGTCATAGGCCTGCCTTCCCTCAAGGAGTGAGCACAAATGCACAGAGGTGTAAACACCAAGGGGCAGGGGACACTGGGGACCATTCTAGTATCTGTCCATACCCTGTTGCCCAGTTCATTGCCGAGTCTTGTGACACTACCTCCAAAGTGCCCCCTGGACTTGTTCCTCATCTCTCACAATCATGCCCACTCCCCCATGGTCTTACTTCGACTATTCTCTGGTCTCCTTGGTTTCTGTCTTTCCTCCCTGAAGTCTGTGCCACACACGTAAAGGATTATATAACTTCTTTCCCATGGTTTAAACCCCCCCCCCCCAATGGTCCCACTGATAACTGAACAAAACTGAACTTCCAACAAGACCCTACCTGACCTGGCCCGCTTACCCTTTGATTTCCTGTCACTCGGTGGTCCAGCGCCCAGCATACTCAGGTGGCCGGCCTCGTACGGTCCTCACGCTCCTCGAGTTTGTTCTTGCTTTGTGGGATCCGCACTTCACGTTTCCTCTGCCCGAAGTGCACATTCCCCAGGCATAGCAAAGCTCGCTCCCGCTCGTCGTTCCAATCCCAGCTCACGGGGCTTCTCCTTGAGGAGGCTTGTCCAAGGAGAAAGAGAGAAGCAAGGACCCGAGTGCTCTGTGTCGCAGTGCCTGGTTGGTTTCAGCAGAGCCTTTGTCATTCACTGCCTTTTCTATTTAACTGCATTTTTGTATTTAATAACTATCTTTCTCTTGCTAGAGTTTAAGCTGTATCAGAGCCAAAGTCTTAACTTTTTTGTTTTCTGCTATATATTTCCATCACCTAAAAGCAGACCTGTCGTGTAACAGGCACTGGTAACTACCGCTGAATGAACGAATGAGTGAGTGAATGAATGGACAAATAACCAATGTAATATAAATGAATGAATCCAACTACATATTCTGTTCTATGCTTGGATGTCTACACGCCTTTACTAAGGATAAAACTAGAGCCCTTTTCTTGCCTTGACTTTAGTGCTACGCAGATCCAGCCAGAGAAAGTTCCCACCTCCATTATTTTAGGAGGATTTGTACAGCCACTGGATTGACCACCATCCACTCCATGCACCCCAACCTTCCTTGTATAGCAGATATTATCCCTGGAACAAGATACCCGCCCCCAGGTGGTGCTTTGCCAACAGCTACAGGGGGCCAAACAGTTGAGGGAGCCCACAGAGAGAGCAGCTCCATCATGCCTGAAGGGACTGCACTGTCAGGAAGGCAGTGGCCAACCCTGGGAGCCAGGGGAGGGGATTTCATACAGGGAACTAGTTGGGAAGGTGCTGGGAGAGCTGAAATGACCGACAGGGGGCAGTGGAGGAACACAGAAACGAGCACTAATCGTTGGCTACCGCCACAAAGGAAGAACGGTGGAGGGATTCAGTTGTACCCCTCCAAAAGGACCTATGGAACCCTAATCCCCAGTACTTCAGAAGGTGACCTTGTCCGCAAATAGGGTTACTGTAGAGGTCACTAGTTCAGACGACGTCACACTGGAGTAGGGAGGCCCCTGCTCCACTATGACAGGAGTCCTGATGAGAAGAGAAGCGACACCGTGACAGACACGGGAGGATGAGGCCACGTGACGGGATTGGACCAATGCACTTGCAAACAAAGGAAAGCCGGGGACTGTGGGGAAGGTACAGAGGGTTCCACCTGGAATCTCAGAGAGATCTGGGCCCTAATGACCAGAGCCTTGACCTTGGACTTCCATCCTCCAGAACACTGAAACAGTACATGTCTGTTGTTTTAAGCTACCCAGTCCTTTGTTAGCCACACTTTAAGAAACAAATACAAGTGGTGCACTCAGAACCCAAGTTCAGAGCCACCTATGGGAAGTGGGTCCATGAAGTGGCCCAGGCAGCGCCGAGGAGCACCGAGCGAGGGCCAGTCTGAGAGTCACTGGGAGCTCTGAGGAGATGCGGCTGGTGCTGGGAGCGGGGTCAGAGGAAGGAGAGTGGAAATACCTGGCTGCTTCCATCCTTCCACCCTGCTGTCCCCTGCCCGTGCCTCCCTTATCTTAAAACCAAGTGAGAAGCCGGTTGTCACGGGAGTAGTAAGAATGTACTTTTCTGGGGCTGAGTGGGCCATCGATCGGGGTACAAAGGACAAAGCCCAGCCTCAAAGGGGCTCTCATGCTGGGCCGGCATGAGCGGCAGGGCCTCGGCTCGCTGGCCAGGCCTGGAAACGCAGGATGCCAAATACCACCCCACTTCCCCAAAAGCGGGATCGCTCACACTGTTGACAGTGAAAACGATCCTGAACACAAAGGCAAAATCTTGAAATCCACTGTGGCTTCACGGTTAGAAGCACGGGTCAGTGATCTGGAGTCACGAAAACCGGCCCAGACTGGATTTTGGACAATTTGGACACTTGGATTTTAGACAAAATGTTTTTCTCTCATGTTACTTGTTCTACCCGGTTTTAATCATGATCATGAGAAGGAATTGAAACAAGGACATTAAACATGGTTATGAAGAAATGAAGAGGAAATTTAGGGCTGAAAACCTACAAACATTTAAGAGAAAGAGAAAGAGGAGCTGCACCCGGGTGAAATCTATAACCAGAATCAAGCGGGAAGAGCGGGCACTGTGACCTCTTCAGGCCTCCCCTGGGCCCCGTGTCTTGCAATAAAACTTAAATCAGTATTCGTCCTGTTGCTGTTTCCAAAAAGATTTGAGACATTTTGAATTAAAACAAGTTAAGATACTTAAAGTAAAAATCCCCACCTTCATTAAAAGAAGAATATTTAGTAATGCATTTAAGATAAAGCTTTCTCTCATGTAAAACAGAATATATTTACAGATATATTTATATATAACAAGTTTATATTATATACTTATTCATCATATCTTTAAATTTGTGATAAAAGACTGCGTACAAATCCATGCAGGGACAAAACCCTTCTTGGAACACAAAATTGATCAAATTAATTCTTGGGTAAAAGATGGTAGGCAGTATCTTTCACCAACAATCTTGCTTTGGCTGCTAACAAAACAGGAGAGCATTACATTAAGTGATTCATCAAAAATAACCTTCTGCAAATGACTGAGACAGTGTGGTCTTTGCTTTCAAATTAGGATGGAAAGAGAACATAGGAAATCATACCACTGAGCTACCAGTGTGGCCTCAGCAAACACTGGAGCTCCCGAGGAAGGCCTGGGCGTGTGTGGGGTCTTAGTAAATTCACAATCATTGCACCGAACACGCACCACTACTTGGCCTTGCTGAGTTCACTGAGGGTGGTATGTTACCATAAATAGGCTATTCTGTGGTTAGAGATGGAGACCGTCCACAAACATATCAGCGCCACGCTCACACCACGACAAATGCGAAGTGAAAAAGGAAACCTACAAGAAGGCCTGCAAGGGTCCCGCCTGCTCACTGGGCGGGTGCTGGTCACAGCACAGCACTCGGCGTGGGGCGCGGCGCCGCTGGACACACGGACGCCGCTGCAGGTGAGGTGCAACGCTCTGCACCGCAGCTGCGCAGCAAGAGGAGGGAGATGGTGACGACCTGACTGGTGGCGGCACTCAGGAACGAGGGCCAACCGCTTCTTGGACAGAACCTTCAGACAGAACACGAATCTGGGCGGAAGAGAAAAAACAGATGTGAGTTGCATGTACAAACCCGGTATAAACCAGGAGAACACACAGTGTATAATGAGGAGCATTCCTGCTAGGATGTCTGTAACTGTCTGCCACATAGTGGACAATACATTTCTGTGGTTGGGGGGCACAGAGGAGCTAAGTGTCTCACCCAAAGCCACCTGCTAGGTTAGTCGCGGAGCTCGGGCTGGCCGCCCCAGCCTTGTAGCTTCGAGAACTTTGATCATTTAACTCAGCGGTCCCCACCTGTTTTGGCACCAGGGACCAGTTTTGTGGAAGACAATCTTTCCACAGACCTGGTGGGGGCAGGGAGAGACAGGAGACAGAGTTCAGGAGGGAGTGTGACGGTGTCCCCGGACAGGGAGGAGGGAGGCTGGGGACCCTGGACTTAAACTGAGTCAGGCTGCGGCCCTCAGAGGGCCCGGGGCTCTCCAGGTCGCTGGGCTTCCTCCAGGCCCAGGGCTTATACAAGTGATGTTGCAGAAACACAGAGCCCACGCGGGCACAGTTGAGATTCCCCGGGGTCCCTCTACTGCCCCCTGCAAGTGTTTATTGCTAAGAGATGGGAAGGGAAGGTCTGACACGAAAACCAAGCTGGGCAGAGAGAGCGCTGCCTGGTGTCGAATATATGTTCCTGGTGTTTCATATCCAAATGCCTTACTGCATTTGTGTGTCTCTTGAGAAAACATTTTAGTGTGAAAGCTTTGTAAAAGATATTCTGGCAATTTTTATAAAAACAATGAATCACGGTCTCCATCTCTCAGAGAGCACAGATGCGGAGGCCCCTCTCGGGTAGGGGACGGCTTCCCATTTAACCAGAAGGACAGCGCGGCTCATTTACGGTTCCCGGAGCGAATGGAGCCAATGCCTCCTGAACCCTGATGACCCAAGGCTGTCAGAAAGTGGAGGTAATATTACCCACATTAGGTTAGCGTTATTAAAGTTTGAGCAAAGGGGTGAATTTATCCTGCGGGCTAGCGGTAGACACATGTTTATTGACTGTGTAGAGGGGAGGCCAATGGAAAATGGTGATCCATTTGTCAGGACATCCGGGAGTTTCCTTGGAAGAATCCCTGCTGTGGCGCATATATCCTCCCACCGCTGTGGCCACGATGTGGGTTCTGGTCGCTGCCGCGTGGCTGCAAGGACGGCAACGCGAGCTCAGGTGTGGGAGCCTCGCTCAGGCTCCCTCCTCTCCGCCCGAAATCCAACCATCCATCCCACATCGGCGTATTTTTTCCCATTATAAACACCAAAGGATTTGTTTTCATCCTTATACTCTTGGAATTTCACTAACGTGAATGCTCATTAAAAAACCTTTTGTGATTATTTGAAAACATGGAATTAGGTGAGCAAAAAGAATTCTTTGCGGTGTTAAAAAGGAGTCGCTGCTTAACCACGCGAAGGTAAATTATTTCAAGTGATTTGACTGATTGTGCTCCTAGTGAGATAAATCCTAATGGCAAAAAGAAGCTGAGTACTTATTTTGTTACTAATGATACTAATATTGTTGTTCTGAAACTAGACCATGGTAGAGAAAACAAATGAGTAATTATGTTAACATCACTAGGATCAAGATTTTCATCACAAGGGATTGGAGTTACAAATTTAAAATCAGGGACTAAAAATTCTCTACTTCTGTTTCAGTCAGCTACATCATTATGCTCATATGGGCTCTTCTTTTTTCAAAAAAAGTGCTTATTTTTTTAACTCTGTCTCTTGAAAGAGCCAAAGAAATACACCCCGGTGCAGTGAGCGTCCCTGACGCTCATATGTCGTCTCTAAGTTTCATTTCCTGTGACCAGGCTCTTTGGGGAAATGACTGCTTCAGATACGGTCCAGGAAACAAACAAGATGAGCCTGGAACATCTTATAAAAGAAAATGAGAAAATCTACTTAAGATCACTGAGACTGTGTCAAAGGGCTTAGGATCCAACTTGAAGAAGCCATCACTCACCAAAAATGGGACAGTTGGATTTTCAAAAAGAATAATAACTTGCAAAGAACTTAAGGCCATCAAATATCCCGAATCATGAGTCCGACAAAATACTGAAAAGAAAAACCATCATTGGATGCTGTCGGCAGATGTTAGGGAACTAACTCACTGCTCTAAAACCTGGAAAAGAGTTACATTTGTCCCGCTTTCCCTGTGCTGGAAGCTAATCACGCAACTCATGAAGAAAAGTCTTTCCCGGCAGCAGTATCCAGCTAATAAATGAGGAGGATTAACATAACAGTGTTATTTCTCGGCCCCTAGTGAAATAATGGGGCAGCAATGGGAATCATGATGGCTAAACCGTTGGATGAAAAACTTTAAAATGATGGAAAGACCAATTTTTACATCACAGAGAGACAATTAGACATGTGTCTCCTGATGGAAACACTCACTATGAATTATTCTCGCTAAGAAGAATGGAAACTTAATCTAATAAAGCCTCCAGTCTAATTGCCAGTTTTCAAGAAACATAGAAAATAGAAGAACATGTAAAAGGACGCCATGAGAAAAAGTGATGGAAAGGACCTGGTTTCTTTCATCTCACCAATACATAAATCCGCAGAAAAACATACAGAGAGGAAATCTGTAGGTTAAAAGAGACTTAAGAATTATATCAACCAAATGAAATGGGTACCTACTGATCCTGATTCAAGTAAACCAAACATAGAAACACTTTGACAGCCCTGGCTGGTGTGGCTCAGTGGGTTGAGTGCCAGTCTGAGAACCACAGGGTCACAGTTTCGATTCCCAGTCAGGGCACGTGCCTGCGTTGTGGGCCAGGTCCTCGGCAGGGGGAGTGTGAGAGGCAACCACACTTTGATGTTTCTCTCCTTCTCTTTCCCCTTCCCTTCCCCTCTCTCTAAAAGTAAATAAATACGATCTTAAAAAAACACTCTGGGAACTTTAGAAATTTGAATCATGACTAAATATTGTATGATCTTAATGAATTACTACTATTTTTTCAGGCATGATGTTTATGTTGTGATTATGTTTTAAAAGAGTCCCTTTTGGAAATACATGATAAAATTTTTGCAAATGAAACAATATGTTGTCAGGGGCTTTCTTGAAAATAATGTAGTTCGGAAGGAAGGGGTTGAGGAGGTATTTACGCAACACGATTAGCTGTGAGTTAATAATTATTGAAAGTAACTGATACATACATGAAGGTTTATTATACTCTTCCCCACTTTTGTATGTGTTCAATAACTTTATAACAAAGAAGTGAGAACCAATATTGTTTAAATGCTTAATTTTGTTTTTAAATTTTTTTCTATACAGAAGTTAAAAGTATGTGTACATTATATTGTTCCTGTTTCTACCCCAGTGTCTGAGATCATTTTATATATTCCAAATACTATCAAGAAAAATTTTATAACACTTCCCTGGCCTCTTTAATGAATAAACAATAGAACTGATGTCTCAGTGGTTCTTATAAAGCCACCATGGGACAATCAAGAAAAAGATTATTTGGGGCCACCTTCAGTTGGCAAACATAGCTTTTTAAATCAGCGGTACCGTAAAATGCCTCGCAGTGGGGGACACGCTTTGTAGACATAACATAAAGAAAGAACAAGCTTTAAGCTGCTGCAGCTGGGTGAGAAGTGGTCTTAGAGAATCCCGTAGCAGGTACATGAAATCAGTGAGTGCCACCTCCGGTCAGGACTGTTAGGTCCTTGGAAGATGCTCTCATCCTGCTTCCCTCATAGAACAGAGTGATCTGTGTGTCTTCCCACCACCTCCACGTGGGGAGGGAGAAAGAGCAGGAAGGTCTCTCATTGGAAAGACATCAGCTAAGAGATTGGAGGCCCTGCAAGGCCAGCATGTCCCGGGCACAGAGAGCAAAGCCAGGAGGGGCCAGAGAGGAGCCTGGTGTGAGAGGCAGGCAAGGAAGCCCACGGGAACTGTGGCCTGCCGGTAAGTTTGAACTTCGTCCCACACGTACTAAGAAGGCATCTTCGGGGTTTTAAGCTGGCGAGTGCAGTGAGCAGACTTGCGTTATTAAAATCCCACTCCAACTGCACTAAGCAGAAGGAATGGGAGTGGGGCCAGCGTGGAAGTCACATTAGGAGTGTCACGTTCTCACTGGACACGATGGTGGCTGAGCGAGGTCATGGACAGGGAGAGAAGGCAGATCTGTTTTGGAGGGAGAATTAGCAGAGCTTTTTGATGTATTAGATACGGAAGGTCAGAGAGAAAGATTTCAGGGGTAGCTCCCAGATTTTGTGGCATGATCAACCAGAAGGAGAAATGTGCATGATGTAACTAAATGAAGAACAGAAGATTGGAGGCAGGAAATCAAGAGTAAAGTCACTCGAGATGTTTATTAGCTATCCAAGTCATAGCCACACGATTGACTGGACAGAGCTTAGGTGTGGGTCTGGGGTGAAGAAGCACCGTCATCAGACATTCACACACTGATCGGAGCAGGAGGCAGTGAAAGACCAGCAGGAGTCGGAGGGAAGGAGGTAGCTGGACTAGCAGCCCACCGAATTGACGAGATCCACCTACTGAGGGTCTTACGCTAGGACACTCCAGCTCCCAGGCACACTAGCATGTGACAGCCCTCTGGTGAGCTCTGCCACCCTCCACACAGAGCAGGCTTCTCAACTCCCTGAGGAAGCTTTCCCGGATGGAGTCATCCTTCCGTCACCCAGGAGCCATTGGTGCTAATCTTTCAAGACCAGCGGGCCAGGGGAAGGCCAGAGTGGGGAGAGTTTAGTAAGGTCTTTGCCTGGCTGGTCTCCAGGGACCAGGCCAATCTTTTGTCTTTTTAAAAGAGGACTGTATAAAGGCAGTCATTGTGACAATGATCTGGGGTACTATCCAGTAAACCTCAGAATGTTCTGGAAACCAAAGTCATGTCAAGGTGGAGGAGTGCCATGCCCTCTTCAGAATAGCTGCAGCCTTCCTCAGCAGGCACTGATGTGGCCCAGAAACCTCACCAGGATGCTGTCACCCTCTCAGGTCTGGGTCCGGAGGTGAAGCTGGAAGGCGACCTGATCCCCTGGAATGCCACGATGAGGAAAGCCGTGCACGTCAACATCTGTTGTCAATCCTCCCAGCGCCACAGACCTCTCGGTCTGGAGGATGGACAGTGCGGCCGCTGGCCTCTGGGAAATAAAACTCACAGATGGAACCGTTCACAGACACGTTGAAGGAGCTGGGGGAGTCCCTGCTCTTTACGGCTCCATTTGGCGGCCAGTGCATTCCGGCCCAGGACTCTGGGGTCCGGGCAGTCCTGTAAGATGTGCTTTAGCAGACCCTGGGCAGTAAATTAAGCAGACTGAGGACAAACAGCACCTCCGCATGCCATCTTCCATGGGACCTCGGGCACAGAGCAGTGCCAGGAGCTCAGAGATGGTCAGGACAGAGAGATCGTCATGGACGGGGACAGTGCGTCCTATTCTTCCTTTACTAGAACCCACCAGATCCTCGGCAGCAGGGAGGATGAAAGAGAAGAGCAGGGGAGCCCCCGGCATTGCTGTGCTCGCCGCAGGCCTGGGCACATGAGGAGGACACCCCGGTGGTGGGGATTCAGGCTCCGGCTTCGATTAAATTCTCTTGTTCCCAGTGGGACCTCTCTCTCTCTGAGAACAGTTCGTTCTAAGTGATGTACCTTCTAGAACCCCATGACACAGAGGCTGCGGGGACCAAGCAAATGTTGCTGGCTCAGGCCACCGTGAAGCTGGAGGGACAGTGGCTTCCTGCTGAAGGTCATGTGCTGGGCTTGGCAATCAAAAGGACAATCCTGAGCATCCAAGGGTGAATCAAGAAACCAAGTACAAGTCCGAGGGGAGGAAGTCCATCGCAGAAGAAAGGGGACTTCATCCAGATGCTGCAGGAAGGACAGTCAAAGGCCCCACGCTACTTTATCAAGCAGAGAAACAGAAGTTCATTTCCTTCTCACAGAGAGATGCGGGAAACCTGTAATCTTTTTTTATTCCTCACTCAAAGGTATGTTTATTGATTTTAGAGAGAGAGGAAGGGTGGGGAGAGAGAAAGAGAAACATCCATGTGAGAGAGTAATATCCATTGGTTGCCTCTTGTATGCACCCCAATCAGGGATCAAACCTGCAACTCAGGTATGTGCCCTGACTCGGAATCAAACCTGCAACCTTTTAGTGTACAGGATGGCGCTCCAACCAACCGAGCCACCTGGCCAGGGCCACACCTGTGATCTTATGCCGAAGAGAGGAACGCAGACGTGAACTCTAAGGATCAGCTCCAGAGCCCTTTTCACAGACAGTGGCAATGAGTCAAGAATGGCCTTCGGGGAGTAAGCCACTTTATACTCTGCTGGTTGACATTCAGGTGAATCTGCTCACTACTTTCTTCTGGGCATTTCCCAAGTTACATGCACATGCTGTGCCTGTCCTTTGTTTCTTGGCCCTTTGAGGACCACCCAGAACGACAGCACAGGTCACCTGGATTTTCAGAAAGCAGTGTGGGTGTGCCCACTTCCCTTAGGAGAGAGCACTCGGCATAAAACTCAGGATGGGATGACTTTTATTGAACTTTAGGGAACTAGCTCATTTTTAAAAGTAGTTCATATTGTCTTCAATAAAGGAGAAAATGAAAACTCAGTGGAAATGGGATTCTAAGTCTACCTTCCGATTTTCAGTGCTGTCCGTGGAAAGGGTGAGCAGCTGCCACACCGCTTGGTCTCCGGGAACAAAACTGGCCAGAGGATCTGTGTTAACTCTGCTTTAAATCTGGAGCTTCCTCCTTAGGCCAAACCCTTGAAGTCACGTACCTACTGAAAGTAGTCTCTTCTCCTCTTGGCTCAGGGAGTCAGGCAGGCATCACTGAGGAGCTGAGCACTTGCTAATAGGAGGGAATGAATGAGGCCAGACGCATCGGGGACAGCAGGTGAGGCTGGGGCTTGCTTCCATAGAAAACCAAGCCTTGTCCCACTTTACTGCTCCATGGAGACCCTTCCTGGGAGAACACCCAGCTCTGAGACGCCTGACCTGGGGAGTGCCCCTGAGCACTGCAGTGAGACTTCCGCCCGGGCCGGAGGAGGAGGATGGAAGGAGGGGCCGCTGCCAGCACACATGCCCGGTCGTGCAGAACCCGTCACCTGGGAGCAGTTACAGAACACACACCTGCAGGTTCTGAGGGGACAGCGGTGCGACAGGCAGGGACATCGGCTCTCCGGGGTCCCCTTTGTAGGCACGCGTCCAGGTGGAGCTCTGCGTCACTCTGAGGAAGGCATACCCCACCTTGGAACTGGGCCACCAGAGCATTTGTGGTTCACCTCAGGGACAGAAGACATTGAGACGCAAGACCAACAGAGCATGTGAGTGAGGAAAAGTCACTCAGGCATCTGTCCCCTCAGGTCACACTCTTCCCTACAGTCTGGGAGCCTGTGACAGCCCAGGACCTTCCTGTCCTCGGGAATGAGGCAGAGCAAGAGACCTGTGACAGTTCTGCAGAATCCCTGTGTCCTCTGTGAGGCAGAGAACACACAAGCCACCCTGGGTTCTTCCGCAAGGCTCCCTGTGTCACCTACACACCCGCAGGACCCCTGGGAGGGTCTGCTTTGCACTGGGCATTGTGCCAGGTGCAGGGTCAGCACGGGGCCAGATCGGACAAAGTGCGTGGCCACAAGGAGCCCTGGGAAGCAGGTCACCTGCGTGGGGACAGGGCTCTCTTCCTCCCTCAGCCCTCAGCTTTCCCAGCCCTGCCGTTCTGAAAGTGGAGGGACTTCATGCTCAAGGGCGTGGGGACCAGTTCTGTGCTCTGTGGGTCACAGTAGTAGCTCCCCCGAGAGCCACCGTCAGCCATGACGGTGGGAAACCTCCACTCAGGAGAGCAAAGCGCATTTGTCACAAATATGGTGATAACTGGCCGAAGGATGGGTGGGCTCAGGGCAGTCCATGCTATGGGACCTGGCTGGCACCAGGCTGCACCTGAGTGTCTGGGCTGCTTTTCCACTTGCTGCCCAGAGGGTTGTGGAATGAGCTTCCCCTCCCCCTCTCCTGCTCCGGGGCCTGCGCTGTCACCAGGTCCCTGATTCCTCCCACCCCCATCAGAATGAGTCAGCTGTGCACGGGACTGCAGGGTAGAAGAAAGGGCAGCGATGAAAGTTGTGGAATTGCTGATGTCTTCAGAATTCATCCAATGTTCTCTCTGATTTCTTAAGAGGATTCCAGCAAATATCTTAAGCTTGACAAAGAAAACATTTATTTTGCAGTTCAGTTCAGTATGTCATCTTATGATCTCATTTTTTTTTTTTGGCCTGGCATCACAAAATATAAGGAATTAGAAAACGGAGGTTGTCCGAATTCACTTCCTTCCCCTCACTGGTGTTTGTCTAGCTGTTCATGTTGTGTCTTGAAGCCCTTGGAGTGTCTACAGATTTCAGGAAATGTTTGACATGTGGTCTCTGATCGCTAATCATTGTTTTTATTTACTTTATTAAATACTGTTAAATACCATAGTAACATCAGGTACACTTAGAGAATAAGATGGGACATGATCCCAAATGCCACCTGACACGCTCTGTGATTTCCAGGCTCACACGGGCCTGCCCACCTTTGCCTGCATCTCTGCTGTGTTACTCAGAAACAGCTACAGGCGATGTAGGGCTTCGTAACCACTGATTGTTTTTCCTTATTATAATAGGTTATATTATAAAACTTCCTGTATTGCTTAATAATCATTACTATTCCTAATGTTGTTCACACTCACATGTAGTTTTACATAATGGGAACAGCGCACAGGCAGGGCGTTTGTCCCGCCCACTTTCCCTTCTCTCTTCCTGGTCAAACTGCTAACAACTAGTCTCGAGTTTAGTTTCCTTTCTTTCTGGTTTTTTTTGAATAGTTCATTTTCATTGTATTTTTTCTAGTACTATTTACCCTCCCACACCCTTTTCCACCTCCACCCACCCTCTCCCCCCTGCAATCACCACACTGTTGCCCGTGTCCATGGGTCCTTTTTCCTTTTTGCTCGATCCCTCCACCCCCTCACCTCCCCCCCCAGCTGTCATCTGCTCTCCATCTATGAGTCCATCTCTATTGTGCTGGTTAGTTCAGTTTGTTCGTTAGAGTCCACATATGAATGAAATCGTATGGTGTTTGTCTTTCTCTGACTGGCTTATTTCACTCAGCACAGTGGGCTCCAGGTCCATCCATGCTGTCACAAAGGGTACATTTTTCTTCCTTTTTTTCACAGCTGAGTAGTATTCCATTGTGTAAAGGTATCACAGCTCTTTTATCCACATATCTACTGAGGGACACTCGGGCTGCCTCCAAATCTTTGCTATGGTAAATAATGCTGCAGCGACCAGAGGGGTGCTTATGTTCTTCCAAATTAATGCCGCGGGTTCTTCGGATAAATTCCCCTAAGTGCGCTCGCTGGATCATAAGGCAGTTTCACTTTTAATTTTTTGAGGTTAACTCCATACTGCTTTCTAAGTTTAGCTTTTTCACCAGCACGACGTGAATCCTGCCTTTCTTTTCTCCAGGCTCGTGAATATTTGCACGCGCACACACACACATACACCCACAGTCTTCTGGCTTTGTTTTACCAAAATGGGATCATGTGATTCCACTGTCTTTGCACCTTCTTTTCTTGCTCAGTAATAGCTCTAATTCTTTGTGAGCACTTTTTGAACTGATGGAGTGGGTGTATCATAAATTATTCAACAATCTCTCTATTCATAGCTGTAAACAAAGTTCACAGCTTTTAACTCTACAAACCATACCTTATATAAACGTTTATTACATTTAGCCTTATGATGTTGGTACTTTTATCTCTATGGGAAACATTCCCATGACAGGGATTGCAATTTATTTTACTTTTTAATAGATACCGTCAGATTGCATTATAAAAAGGCTATAAATATTTACGTGTCCGCCAGCAAATGGGAGAGTATGATCTTTTCTTTCCTGCTTGCAAAAGGCTCTTCCTTCAGCCAGGAACCCTGGATGTCCCCAAATTGCTTAGTGTAGGGGAAAAAGCCCCTCACACATTTGGTGACCAGCAGTGTCAGAGAAAAGTGTTGTATGTGAAAGTAAAGGAGGAAAACTAGTTTTTTTTTCAACACTGACAAGTACAGTTTTATTACAAATAGCCTTGTGTGTTTGCTAAGAAAGCAAAGGAAAAGGAACGGTGGAGAATAAAGCCTTCCATACCACAGGATTCTCATTAGAATCGCATTAACCGTGCAGTATGACATTGGAAAGATGTACATTTTATGAAACTAATTTTCTAATTCAAAAAATGTATGCCTTCTCATTCACCATTCAGCATTTATTTGATCTCCTTCAATATGATTTTACAATTTTTAAAATTTAGGCCTTCCACCTTTCATATTAAATGTATTCTAGCTCTATTGTAAATTATTGTAGTCAAAATACTTTTGCTATTTTTATTTGCAGGTTTTTATTGGTAATATAAAGGAAAGCTGTTAAATTTTGTGTTTCTATCATGCACCCAGCCAACTTTCCAATTTTGCTTTCTCATTAAAGCGGCTTTTTAAAGAGAATCCTCTGGGTTTTGTAGGTATAAAATTACATTGTCAGTGAAAACAGATGCTATTATTCTTCTTATAAATTATTTTATTGCATTGTATTACTGTGTTTACCAGAACACACAACATCATATTGGTTTATAATACAGATTGCAGGAATCCCAAGGTATTTATGATTTTAACTGAAATGATTGTATTTCGCCATTTAACATATGTTCTGTTGGTTTTTGATAGGTAGGCTTTTCAAGTCACCATCAGATGGATACCATTTATTCTGAATTTATTCTCATTTTTATTAAGAATGACTATTAGACATTTCCAAATGTCTCTTAAGAATTTATTGATATGATCATATTTTCCCCCTAGTTTACTGATGTTATGAATTATGTTGACTGCTCTTGTAGTATTGAAGCATCCTTGCAATGTATGAATAAATCCAAAATGACGACAGTGTATTCATCTTTAGAAACACTGAAACTATTGAATTATATTTGCTACATGTTTGTTTATAATTTTTGCTTTGTCAGTCATATTTAATATTGGTTGAAATTTTTAAAATATTGGTTGAGTTTTAAGAAATAATTGTCTTTACCAGAATTTGGTATAAAAATTATGCTAGCTTCAGCCCTGGCTGCTGTGGCTCAGTGGATTGAGTGCCGGCCTGTGAACCAAAGGGTCACCAGTTCAATTCCCAGTCAGGGCACATGCCTGGTTTGCAGGCCAGATCCCCAGTAGGGGGCGTGCGAGAGGCAACCACACGTTGATGTTTCTCTCCCTCCCTTTCCCTCTCTCTAAAAATAAATAAATAAATAAAATCTTTAAAAAAAAGTTATGCTAGTTTCATAATTTTAGTCACGGGGGGCTTTTATCTTGTTATGTGGTTTAGAGTTGACGGTTTAAAGAACAGTGAAATCATCGGAACTTTAAAGATGAGATGAAGCGCAGCTGTGAAAACATCTGGACACGAACCCTTTGGTGAGGACAGCTCCTCAAACACCTTTCCGAGCCTTCTCTGGTGATTCCTTTGTGTTGGTTTCTCTCCTCTATCTGCGGTCAGTTTTGGCAATTTATGTTTTGTTGTACAGCTAAGCATTTTCTTTAGATTTTTAACATTTGTTATCAAGAGGTTAAACGAGTATTATATTAAAGTTCTTTTTAATTTCTTTTGCATCTGTGTTACCTTCTATATATTTCTCCCTCTTTTTTATTTCAACCTTTATTTTTAATTTTTTAAATCATAATTAACTCATAAGGGTTTTGTCTAATATATTGATATTTTCACAACATTGGTTCTTAGGTTTATTTGTCCTCTCTTCTATTTTTTGGTTTTTCTTTATTGTTATTATTTTCTTTATTAATTGCCTCTTTATATTTTCTTTTGATTTATTTTATTGTTGTTTGTCTAATTTTCTATGATAGAGACTACATTTTATTATTTTTAATCGTTATTTTATAATACAAACATTCAAGTTTCTAAAATTTCATGTGAGTACAACTTAATGCTTTCAGTTTTGATTACTTCTTTGTTCCAAAGTTTGTCTAAGTTGTATTTTCTTAATGTCTAAGTATTAATTTTATCATTTTTTAAATTACTTTATTGTTGTTCAATTACAGTTGTCTGCATCCTCTCCCCTGCCTTCCCCCCACCCCCTCCAAACCCACCTCCCTCCCCTGCTTCCACCCTCCCCCTTGGTTCTGTCCATGTGTCCTCCATAGTGGTTCCTGAAAACCCTTCTCCCCATAGTTCCCTCCCCCCTCCCCTCTGGCTATTGTTAGATTGTTCTTAATTTCAATGTCTCTGGTTATGTTTTCCTTGCTTTTTTCTTTCATTGATTATGTTCCAGTTAAAGGTGAGATCATATGGTATTTGTCCCTCACTGCCCAGCTTATTTGGCTTAGCATAATGCTCTCCAGTTCCATCCATACTGTTGCAAAGGGTATAAGTTCCTTCTTTCTCTCTGCTGCGTAGAATTCCATTGTGTAAATGTACCATAGTTTCTTGATCCACTTACTTGCTGATGGGCAAAAAATATGAAATGCTTCATGAATTTGTGTGTCATCCTTGCACAGGGGCCATGCTAATCTTCTCTGTATTGTTCCAATTTTTAGTATATGTGCTGGTGAAGCAAGCACTAATTTTATCATTTTTTATTTTTCTATCTCAATTTGATGACAATAATAAACATGGACTTAGATCAACTTAGAAAATCATTTTTAGTATCTATCTGAAGGGTTATGGTTTCATAAATTTCTTTGTTTTCAATTTTTGTCTGTTACTTAAGATTGGTTTTGAAAGCTGTATTAAAATCTCCCACTAACATTCCTTTTTAAATTTATTTATTTAAAATATTTTATTGATTATGCTATTACAGTTGTCCCATTTTATCCCCTTTATTCCCCTTTGCCCTGCACCCCCCATTCCCCATCCTTTAGTGTTTGTCCATGGGTCATACACAAGAGTTCTTTGGCTTCTACATTTCCTATACTATTCTGAACCTCCCCCTGTCTGTTTTCTACCTACCGCTTATGCTACTTATTCTCTGTACTTTTTCCTCCTCTCTCCCCATCCCGTTCCCCTGTTGATATCCCTCCATGCCTTATATAAATCCCTTTAACATTTCATATAATAAAGGCTGGGTGATGATGAACTCCTTGAACTTGACCTTATCTGAGAAACACTTTATCTGCCCTTCCATTATAAATGAAAGTCTAGCTGGATAGAGTATTCTTGGATGTAGGTCCTTGTCTTTCATGACTTGGTATACTTCTTTCCAGCCCCTTCTTGCCTGAAAAGTGTCTTTTGAGAAATCAGCTGACAGTCTTATGGGAATTCTTTTGTAGGTAACTGTCTCCTTTTCTCTTGCTGCTTGTAAGATTCTCTCCTTATTTTTAATATTGGGTAATGTAATTATGATGTGCCTTGGTGTGTTCCTCTTTGGGTCCAACTTCTTTGGGACTCTCTGAGCTCCCTGGACTTCCTAGAATTCTATTTCCTTTGCCAGATTGGGAAAGTTCTCCTTCATTATTTGTTCAAATAAGTTTTCAATCCCTTGGTCTTCCTCTTCTCCTTCTGGCATCCCTATGACTCAGATGTTGGGACGTTTAAAGATGTCCTGGAGGTTCCTAAGGCTCTCCTCATTTTTTTTGAATTCTTGTTTCTTCATTTTTTTTCTGGTTGAATGTTTTTTTCTTCCTTCTGGTCCACTTCGTTGATCTGAGTCCCAGTTTCCTTCCCATCCCTATTGGTTCCCTAAACATTTCCCCTCATTTCCTTTAGCATATCCTTCCTTTGTTCATCTAATTTGCGACCAAATTCAACCAATTTTGTGAGCATCCATCAGGATGCCAGTGTTTTGAACTGTTCTTCTGATAGGTTGGCTATCTCTTCGTCATTTAGGTGTATTTTTTCTGGAGCTTTGATGTGTTCTTTCATTTGGGCCATTTTTTAATTTCTCGGTGTGCCTGTTACTTTAAGGGGCAGAGCCTTAGGTGTTTACCAGGGTGGGGTAACCCACATTGTTGTGTTGTGATGTTGCCTGTGTTGCCTAAGAGAACAATGGCGCTTGCTCTGCTCTCCATGCTTCCCTCGCTACCCGCAAGCAAGTTGGGTCCTTCTGTGCAGGCTCCGGGGTAGGTGGGCTTGTGTAGTTCCAAGTCCCTGTGGGTGTCTCCAGTGAACTCTCCTGTGAGTCTGGGAGTTCCTCCCGCTGCCATTCCAACCCCCACAGGCATTTTCAACCGGTGGTTTGAGGCTTTATTTCCCCATGATGGTGGGTTGTGTGGTCTGCTCCACTCCCCAGCTTTTTCTCCTGGTTTATCTGTGTGCGAATGAGGGTCCACCAGTCTCATCCCTGCTGGGTCTGGGTCGGTCAGGCGTTTGGGCCAAGCACGCCCACCACGGGTCTCTCCAGGAAGCTGCTGCGTTGCCCGTACCACTCCACAAACCGCCTTCTTGCCACCGGCTCTGCCCCGCTTACCGGTCTGGATGAACGTGTCTTCTTTAACATCTTGGTTGTCGGGCTTCCACTCAGTTCGATTTTCTGTCAGTTCTGGCTGTTTTTGTTTTTTAAATTGTTGTTTTTCCTCTTTTGGTTGTGCAAGGAGGCACAGTGTGTCTACCTACCCCTCCATCTTGGCAGGAAGTCTTAACATTCGCTTTTTATATAATATCTCTTCTATTCCTCATAGGTTTTGCTTCATATATTAAGCTGCTCTTTTCTGTGCATATAAGCATAGGAGTTGTTATGTTTGTGTTGTCTGAGAAGCAGACACCAAGACGGTATTGGACACAGAAGAATCCTATTGGGGGAAACACCTGGGAGAGAAAATGGGGAGGGAGATGGGAAAGGCTGGAAGAGGCGCCAGACCAAAATGCAAATCCTACTACATCAAAAAGAGAGCAAGGGAAGGTGGAGCTGAAGTGTTCTAGATGGCCCTGGAGTCTAATGGAAAGTTCAGAGGGCCTGCCCAGAAAGACTTGAGCCCAAGCCATTTGCCAGAGGAGTGTTGTGTCTTGCAATTGCGGGCTTACCTTGGCACCCTGGGGCTCCACCATTGCCTGGGAGCAGCGTCTGGGACCCAGCCACACCCTAATGGGCGGATGGGTTGGAGGGTTGCAGCTGCTGCTTGTGGTCAGTTATCTCCCTGCAGCTGGACCTCAGCTAAGTACACTCTGATGACAATCGGTTTCTTGCACCTTCTTCAAAAAGAAACTCGTTCAGCTTTCCCCAGCAGAGTATTCTAGTATTTCTCAAACCTATTCGAGCATAGACTCTTTTTTTCTTCCCACAGAACCATGGAGCAGACCCTGGGAAATGCTCTTCTTGTTACATGTCCTTAGGCACTGACCTTGGTCACGTATAAAATATTTTACCCGTGATGTCTAGGGAGACAGAGAAAGCAGTTATATCAAGTGTGCAGCTGAGCCAGAACAGAATGGAATACAAATTCAGTAGACCTACAGAAGTTATTTTTCTTATGCACCAATTCAGTTCTAAAAGCCATTTTGAAAAGCCATTTGCTCATAAATCCGAAGTGAGGAAGTTTAAAATTCCTGGATACATTCCCATCAAAATGGACGTGGGTGAAAACTCTGAAGCTTTAGAAGTAGGCATACATTTGTCCTGACTGCTGTTTGTTCGGTGGGCAGTTCATCCCATCCCAAACCCTGAGGATCTTTGAAGGTGCCCTGATAACCCCTCAGATGCCATGCAACCCCACACACATGGCATGTCCCATGTTGGTTTCATGCAGATAATGGGTGGTAACCCACTCCCTGTTCATGGCTTATGAGAGTCCCGTGGGGGGGTAACATCACCTTGCTTTTCTCCAGCTCTTACTGTACTTAGTCTAACAAGCTGAAGCCTAAAATGTCTGCTTCATAGACTAACGACACCCAATACTGAGGTTGATCTTTCTGCCTTGTAAATCTCTTCTCCTCTTGCCCGTCATTGTCAGCTGCATGGGCCTGGACTTTTCGTTCATTGGTGGCTGACTTTTTACAGTTGAGAATAATTCCTACTGTCAGATGATTCATCTCAGGTGTTTGTGCTGAATCTGTCACTTCCTCACCACTTTCAATTTTTAAAAGTCACTTCCTCTGTGTTCCTTGGCACTGCCAGTCTCTGGGATGAGCACTTTCAATATTTCCTCAAAGGCATTTTAAAAATATTATGGGTCGAATGATGTTCTCAAGCATCAAACAGTTCAATAATAAACATAGATTAATGAACAGTGTGGAGGCTGAGTCAGAGATGATTATGCGGATCACTGATGTCATCTGTCGGCAGCAGTGGGACCGGAAACAATTTGTTCTGGGAGAAAGTGTTGCCTGTATCTATAGAAGTTCGTTGGTTGAACACGTGTAAAGAGCACCAAGTTTATATTAACCTCTGTAGCTAAAGGGAAGATTTAGGCACTGCTATGTGTAAGCTGTCTGGCACCCTCTAGGAGACAGATCCTTCAAGTGCAAATAGGGGGAAAAAGGCAGCTATGAACTCCAGTCTCCTTTAAATCAACTTTGATAGCCAATCCTGACTCATTGATAACCTGAGTTTTATTTCCATCTCCATCAGGTAGCTTTAGCCTTTATCCAAAAGGTACCGATCTTCTACTATAACCTGACATTGGTGAATACAATTCCTGGTTTCATTCTGTGCACAAATAAGTTCTAACCTCGGTCAAGTTAGTGGTATCTTGCCTGAAGCACTTTTACAGAAAGCCTAGAATTCCATTAATAGATAATAAACTTAGCCTGGGCTCCTGGTTGTTCTAGGACCAGCATTTGGTTTGATGGCTCATAGATGCTCCTCAAATAGCTGGTGGGACTTTCCCAGGCACTTCTTAGTACTTCAACAGTGGTTCAAATTCCTTGTAGAATAAACAGCATTGACCTCTGGTCTTCTTATATGTGACTTAGCCTTGGTATCCTTCTTTCACCACTGCTGGGATCAGCTGGCCCTCCCCTGTTGGAATCGACTTACCTCAGTCTTTGTAACAAATCTTTACTCTATGCAGGAGACGTGACATGTGTGACATGTGTTTTATCCATGTCCAGTTTAGGAAGATCTGACAGGGCATAGTGCGACATTCTCATGCTGCAGAACTCAACATCTATCCCCTTAGTGCAGCCCTTTGACCTCATGTGTCTGTTCTAATAACTGGGGTCCCCCTACCCCTGCAATGCACTGGCTCCACCTATGCCTTGTACCACTTCTGTAAAGAGCCCTGTCAAAAGAAGTCAAGTCAAAAGTACCCGACTGGATCACTGAACACAATGAACACAGTAGTAAAAAGGCAACCTCCGGAATGGGAGAAAATATTTGCAAATCATGTATCTGATGAGAGGTAATACCTAGAATACACAACAATGGCATGATGAACAATCCAAGAATGAAATGGGCCGAGGACTTGGATAAGCACTTCTCTAAAGAAAATACGGCCGACACGCATAGGAAAAATCCTCAATGTTACTAATCATTAGGAAATGCAAACTAAGACTACACCGAGTTACTATCTCACATCCATTGGGATGACAACTATTAAAAAAACAGAAAATAACAAGTGTTGGTGAGGATGTGGAGGAACTAGAACCCTAGGGCTCTGTTGGCGGGAAGGTAAAATGGCGCAGCTGCTGCGGAAAACAGCCTGGCATTTCCTGAAAAATTGAAAAACAGCATTGCCATGTGACCCAGCAATCCCACTCCTGGGTACACATGCAAAGCAATTGAAAGCAGGGCCTCAAAGAGATATTTGCACCCCTATATTCACTGCAGCATTATTCACTGTAACCAACAGGTGAAGGCAACACAGACGTCCATCAATAGATGGGTGGACAAACAATATGTGGTGCATACAGACGACTAATATTATTCAGCCTTCAAAGAGATGGAAATTCTGATCTGTTACAACATGGATGCACTTTGAAGACATTATGCTAGCTAAAATAAGCCAATCATGGAACACTTAGAAATGGTTCAGATGGTAAATTTATGTTCTATTTATTTTGTCACAAGAGAGATAGAAAAAGAATACCCGACTGGACCTAAATGTCCAGACTCTGGTCCTCCTGGTCTGACTCTGCACTTCTTTGAAATTTCATTGTCTCACTGTGGAATGGGAAGTCTAATTTGTTCCCACTTATATCCAAGGAATGCTGAGAGAGTTAAATGAGACAGTCTGTGCACAATTACCTGGCAAACAATATAGGATTATTTTAATGTAAGATGTCAGTAGTAAAGTGTAGAGTGTCAGGGGTGTTTGGGCTGTCTCTAAGAAGCTAACGATTGAGGAACTTGAAAGAAATGTGGAGAGTTAAAAGAATCTCAGGAACCTGACGTATGGAATAAACATGCAATTCAAGTCAACACATGTTACTGAGGATGTACCCTCCACTGGGCACATCCTAGACACAGGGGAGGACAGGAGCCCTGGTCCTGGCTGAGCACACTGAAACCACAGATCAAACACCCTCACCACGCCACACTGAGCAGGAAGAAATAGAGAGGGCAGTGAGAGAAATAGAGAGAGAGAGAGAGCAAGAGAGAGCGCACGCAGGGGACTCCTCCACAAGGCGGACTTCTCCAAGCACATGACATCTAATGTGAGACCTGAATGTTAAGTACAATTTTACCAAGCCAAGAGAAAGGCAAATGTGTTCCAGGAAGAAGAAAGAACTTGTGGAAAAGTATAAAGGTTAAGAGAATGCCTGATGTGTTTGAGGAGTGAGAAAAAATTCCTCCAAGGAATTTGGGAGGGAAAAGGAAGAGTTAACAGGAACCAGGTCACATGTGGACCTGGGAGCCCTACTGAAGCATTAACGTTGAATCCAAAGTGCACTAAGAGGCCATTACGGAGCTTTAAGTAGGCAGAAACATCACCAGATTTCCATTGTATGAAGAGCACTCAGACTGTAGAGTAGAAGGGTGTGTTAGGGGGACAGGAGAGACGAAGCCGAGACACAGGTCACCCAGTAACCTAGACACAAGATGGTGGAGAGAAAACCGCACATCCATGTCCAGTTTAGGAAGACCCAACAGGGCATGGTGCTGCATTGGAAGTGGTGGAAGAAGGAGAGAGAGGGGAGTCAACGTGACAGCTTGGCAATTCTGCAGATGGTGCCATTCCCGGGGGGAAAGGCACGTGGAGCAAAGGGGTCCATTTGGGGCCTGTTGAGTTCGAAATGCCCGAGGAATGTGCCAATGGGATATCAGGGTCAGGTGAACGCTCGGGTTGAAGACTGAGCTAGAAAGTAGAGCCGAAGATACAGCCGTGGAAGTCATCAACATATAGAGGGAGGTGGAAGCGATCTTTTATAATAGAAAGTCAAAAGACAATGTCTAGATTGGAAAAATGAAAACTTTTTTATTGGAGGCTATTTGGACATTACAACACGCAAACCACAAGAAATAGCCAAGGGAGTTAAAGTGATTCCATCTGGGGAGGGGGAGTTAGGAAAGAAAAAAGTGCGGAGAGGGAACTGTTCTTTTGAGACAAGCCTCGCAGCTCTGTTTGACTTGCTAAACCATTTCTGAGTTACTTTAATAAAAAATTAAAATATAATTACCATTAGATGAAATCATGGGACCGCTGATAATGAATCGTAGTTGTAATCCAAAAAGACCTATCCAAAATGATTCCGGCTTCTAGAATGAAGAAAATAAAATCAGCCTGAGCAGCGAGGGAACAGATGACGTAGTCTGACAGGACGAGGGGCTGGGCCTTGAAAAAGAGCAGCGGGGCGATGCTGCCCGGCTCCACACCCACGTGGGGCGCTCACCAGTCATTACATACGTCCTGTTTTCCAATGAGCTATTGACAGAGGACACGCTGATTTCTCCCTCCTTTACAAGGGAACAAACTGGCAAAGGATGTGGACTAACGAGCATACAGAACATAGGTCTGAAGCTGGAATGTTTCCAGCTGGACTTGAAGAGAATTGCAGCTAAATGGGGCAGTTCCTCGTTCAATAAGGACATAATGAGTGTCTAAGTGGAAAGCATCGTGCTAGACTTTGCGGGGGGGAGGTGTTTATAAAGATGAAAGGGTTGCAGAATGAGGAAACTTAACAGTCTACTGGGGACTCTGTGACCTCATGGCAATGAAATAAGATGTCACAGTCAGTATATCAGGTCATCTAACAGGGTGTCATGAACAGTTTAGTTTGGCCTGACACTCTCACACGTTTTGAATGGGGAGGATACGTACACAGGGATGCGTCTTTAGATTCCTAATTCTGTAGATCTCAAGGGAAAGACAGTGGGGAAGGATGAGGGTACATTCTGTGAAGCTGAACTGATCTTTTCAATGTTTGCATTGAAGGAGGGAGAGAGGAAGCCAACACCTTAAAAAAAAAAACAAAAAACAGAAAAAGAAGAGGAACCAAGGAAGAGACGGAACAGGAAGAATAAGAACAAGTACGCTGGGACCTGTGGTTGCTAAACCCACAGAACAAGTTTTAGGAAATAAATAAGTCATCAGGCCTTGTGTATGTGGGTATTTATTCCCACAAAGCAATGTGACGTAAATTGAGTCCCACAACCATGAACTTGTGCATGGGGTGGTCTGTCCATACCTTGACATTTTTGCTTACAATAGACAGGCTGTAAGTGAGTGCTTGTCATGTTGATGTTACTTCTGTATTTTTGTTGCAATAGATATTTTTATTGGGATTTTAATATTTTTTGTATTTGGAAAGACTCTTTTCACTGCTTTTTACTTAAGTAAATATACTAGTTAACTGTGGCTTTTCAGAGGCCATTAAAATGGCAAAATCTGAAAAAGAAAAGAAGAAAAGATTGGTAACTGGTAAATCAAGATGATTTTTAAAAGAAAGAAAATGGAAGCACCCCGTGTGGAGGGCACAGTGGTGTTGGAAGGCCCCGAGGACTGGGCGAACATGTCTGCCCGAACATGTCTGCCCGAGAGCAGTTCCAGATTTGGAGAGAGAGAGATTTCCATGCCGATGGGACGGCTCGAAGGAGGGGAACGGAATGAGGGTCCAGAATCTAAGATTTGCTGAAAATGCCAGGACATCTGAAATGTGGGTGCACGATTAGGAAAAGGTATCTGACAACTCCTTAAAGATTTTATTAAATGATAATAAAGGCAGGGTATATGGAAACTTTGAGAAAGGACTGCAGGGAACCTTAAAAAAATCTAAGTCTCATTGTACCCTGTCTCTTCAGAATAACTGAAGTTACAGAGCTATCGAAAGGCATGGCCAGAGTGGCATCCATGTACCCAGAGGGGACAGTCCCAAAATCAATTTAAAGCAAACAACGAGCATGTCAATAGGGACAGAGAGAGCAGCAGTGGTCTAAGTAAGAAAAGCCTCACGGAGGAGTGGCTTCGTGTTAGTTTTTGTTCTGCTGGAGCGCTTTGGCTTTTCTCTGTGGTATACAGAGTGTAGGGACAAATACGTGGTCATTCGAGTCAATAAAAATTCATCTCGTACCGATAGTGACTGAGTTGCCAGTACGTGGTGTGCAGGGTTGCTGTGAATCCGACCTGAACCCCCATTTTATTACTGCAGTTAAAGCCTTGATGGCTTAGGGAGCATCTGTTCAGCTCTGTGGGCGCCTCCTCGAAGCAGCTGAGTGGGCACTAGATGGGATATTCGGAGGGACCAGCAGATTCTATTTTAGTCCCAGAAATCAGGCACACAGTTAGCCGGGGGGACAGAGAGCTGCATGAAGGGTCGACAGCAACCACCTCCAATCACCTGAGAACAGGGAAGTCATTTCTCAGTTTCCCAGTGTCTTCCTTGTTCCGGGTCCCTCCACCCTCCCCTTCCTCACCGTGCACCTGGTCACAGTAATCAGTGGTCTTCCTGGAAGAGGCCCTTGATGTTTCTCCCACTCTCCCAGTGGTGAATTGGGCCAGGAAGCAGGGAAGGGCCTTGTGGAACATTTAACTGAACAACCAGAGAGAGCAGATCACATGGGTCAAGCGATGACTCACAGCTTGGAGTCCATTTCATCCCATTGGGAATATCCGCACTTTCCCTGAATCCTCTGAAATAAATGGCAAAGCATTAGAGAGTCTAAAAATAAGTGTTTCCCCAGTGCAGAGTTGTCACAAGGAGTAAAATCCCACGTTGGTTTTAATTTCCTGTCTTGTAATATTTGCTGAATATATTCTTCCCTATGCCATGGCTTTGGATGTGGCCA
This sequence comes from Micronycteris hirsuta, assembly GCA_004026765.1. Classification (NCBI taxonomy): domain Eukaryota; kingdom Metazoa; phylum Chordata; class Mammalia; order Chiroptera; family Phyllostomidae; genus Micronycteris; species Micronycteris hirsuta. The sequence continues at coordinate 625 of PVJI01012956.1, read as the reverse complement.
TGAAACTTAGATTTGTGTGTAATGAGCAAACCGAGCCATGAAAGATCAAGCAGCATCTCCAAGGTCCCACACACAGTAAGGAAGGGGGCTGGGACTGAGGCCCTCGCCTGCCTCTTCTGCGCCTGCGTCTTCCAGCTGCGGTTCCTGGGGACCTGCGTCTGCATCGCCCACCCATCCTCTAGTGATTCCCGGTCCACGCCCCCAAGTCGGTCTCCAGTGCTCTGCTACATCCTCTTCCTACTGAGTCTGAGGACCTAACTGGAAGCGTAGTTAGATGCACTTATCCAATCCAAGGCATTAGCTGGACCAAGCCCAGAAGGAGGAGCCAGCTGGGGACAAGTGACTGTCTGGCTAAACCCTAGTCCCCTCAAAGGCAAAGGCAACCACCCCCCTTGTCTACACTCCTAGGTCACTCCTCAGCAAAAATATGTGCAGTTGATGTTTCCATGTTTGATATTTAAGTTATTATTATTCTAATTACTAAATTCAAATAAATTCCATTATTACTCTAATTTCAAACAAATGTATTGACTGCTTTCTGAATGGTTACCCTATTACTGAAGATGCCTGTGGGTTTTCTGAGGAGTGTGTTTCAGAATGACCTCTGCAGTCGCCTGGGAGGCCC